>JAKUCM010004136.1:0-20278 GCA_023374145.1 Lepidium sativum
TGGCCAAGCTATTGGAGATTCTATGCTTTTCAAGAGTAGCAACTGTTGTGCAATTGAACAAGGCCTTGCAAAACTTGAAGTAAACGAAAGATAAACAACTAAAAAAGATATATTGAAAAGAGCACAAGTTCAAGAATCCATATGAAAATTAGCAGAGCAACTAGTCACCATAGGCCAGAAACAATTGAGATGCTAGCAAATGGCAATTGCAGAACACATTGCAATGGTTACAAAACCTCCCCTAGAAAAGATTTAACTTTTGCAGAATCTTTCTCAGACATGATTCTTCTTCGTGACCATGTCCCAGAAGAACTCCGTCAACACAGGCTCGTAAGAAGGCATCTTAGCATATCCAGGAAAGTAGTTAATATCAATGATAAGGTACCTATTAGCATCTCTCGCATCCCTAATCACGTCGAAGTTAAAGAGATTGAGACCCATTGATTCCCTCATTGCTTTTGCTAGATCTGTCAAGAAACTCAGTGGAGGCATCTCCACTTTCTCTAAGCTCCTATCTTCTCCATACTCCTTGTTCTTGTCTTCTTGAGCAGTCAGATTCGATATCTGTGAAAATGGAAGAGAACCTTTCGATGTCCCAATCTTCTCCTCAGAGATGTCAGGTAAAGATCTTCTCTTTACGCATTTCACATGATCTCCAACCACATAGACCTTGAAGATTACACCACCATGATTCACAAACTCCTGTAACACAATCGGAGCTTTCAAAATCTTCATCCCTTCTTGATCATATATCAAAAACATCTTGTGAGATTTCGCACTCCCATCTGCATCCAACGGCTTAGCGATCACCGGAAACCTAAGCTCCCCTAAAGCTTCTCCGCCACTTAAAACGCTCGAATCCATAACAACAACTTGTTCCGGAACGCCGAATCTTTCGCTATCTGACACAGGAAACCTCAATTGAGTTATTACCTCAAGCATCGAAACCCTGTTGTGCAAACGCTCGATAGCCTCAGGCAAATCGATTACAGGGACACCAGGGCATTTCTCGCGAAATTTCTGGAGATTCTCTTTCCACTCCACATCATAAAGCTTGTGGATTACGCAATCGAGCTTCCCTTGCTCCAACAACGATTTCGCCGGATCGAGCTTCACCAAATCAATGCCTCGTTGCCTCGAGTGTTCGATCAATGAAGGCTGGATGAAACTATGCTGTTTCTTGGCTGCGAGAGCGTATCCAACTAGATATCTCTCCTGAATTGAATCCGACATCTTTTGCTGTTTTGCTTAACAAGATTAGGGGAAAATTCATGCCCAGGAATCAAAACCTCTTCGTGAGAAAGAGAAAAGAAAAGTTGAGAATTTAACGAACCCTAAATGTGAAATTCTACACGGAACGTGAAAAATCTCGATCAGATCGAAGAGATTAAACAGAATCAATCGCGAATCGAAATGCCAGAGAGGAGAAATAGAAGGAGGATGGTTTTTGTCGCCTTTTCAAGAGATGAAATAACGGAGAGAGAAAGAGAGAGAAGGGAATGTTAAACACGTGTGGAATGGAATATAGGTACGTGTGAGATTGCAAGTGGCGAATGTTGGACACGTGTAAGCGTGTGAGAGTAGACCAGTACAAGTAGATGGACGGCTGTGATGCTTTCTTTTGGTATGGGCCACTATGTTGTTAATGGGCTTGGATTTTTGGAGCCTAAATATTCACGTCTTGCTCATGTTTTCGACCCAAAACGCGACCGCTTAATTTGGTTAAATTTTGGTACCAATCCGAGTTAATAAAAAAAGACAAGGTATAAAAGCGAGCTTCTTAAACCCTAATTCTTTCTCCGGCTACCTAATTCTTCGCGCAGAGCTATAAACGTCTTCTTCCGACGTTTCTTTTCACCGGACGGGGAAAAAGAGTTCGTCGTCGTGATGGCTCCTCATTCGCTAAAGAAGAACTACAAGTGCTCTCGATCTTTAAAGCAGTTCTATGGCGGTGGTCCCTTCATCGTTTCCTCTGATGGTTCTTTCATTGTCTGCGCCTGTGGTGACGACATTAACATTGTTGATTCTTCGGATTCATCAGTGAAATCCACTATCGAAGGCGAGTCCGATACTCTCACTGCTTTGGCTCTGAGTCCTGACGATAAGCTCCTTTTCTCCGCTGGACATAGTAGACAAATTAGAGTTTGGGATTTGGAAACCTTGAAATGCATTCGCTCTTGGAAGGTAAGTGTATCGTATTAAATTGGTAGTGAACTAGGTTTCTGGTGCTTTTCAATTGTATCTCTGAGTTCTTCAAAAATACTCGTCTCAATCTCTGGCTCTTCCGGACAACTGAAGATTCATTCATACAATCCAAAATTCTCCAGAAATGGGCTTGTACTTTAAGAGTATTCAGTTTACAAATATGTTGTCTTTTTGATATTTTTCTGTAATCTATGCGTAATGATAAGCAGGGACACGATGGACCTGTGATGGGCATGGCGTGCCACGCATCCGGAGGATTGCTAGCCACTGCCGGAGCTGATAGGAAAGTCCTTGTTTGGGATATCGATGGTGGTTTCTGCACTCACTATTTTAAAGGCCATAAAGGGGTTGTGTCAAGTATCTTGTTCCATCCTGATGCAAACAAAAATATCGTATGTACCCATTCTTTTTAAGGGTCAAATAATCTGGGAGTTATATATTTCTTATAACGGGAGAATATCCTTCTATTTTTGATTGCAAGACTTACGTTTTTATGGTATGGTGTAGCTTTTCTCGGGAAGTGATGATTCAACCGTTCGTGTCTGGGATCTTATGGCAAAGAATACTGAGAAGAAATGTCTTGCCATTTTAGAGAAGCATTTTTCAGCTGTGACTTCAATCACTATATCAGAGGATGGATGGACTTTACTCAGTGCTGGAAGAGATAAAGTGAGTTCTTAGCACTCTAGTTTGATTGAGTTACATGCTTTAGGAGTAGGATTGTTTTCTGCTGGTGTTCTGTTAACGATATGAGGCATTTTAAGTACTGCGTTTATTCTAAACTCTAAAGTTCAACTGATCAGTAGTACCAACTTCTTGGTTAATCACAGGTTGTGAACTTGTGGGACCTTCATGATTATAGCTGCAAGACTACAGTTGCAACCTATGAGGTACTAGAAGCTGTGACAACAGTTTCTTCTGGGACACCTTTTGCTTCATTTGTTGCTACATTAGAGAAGAAGAGTAAGAAGACAAAATCTGCTTCTCAAGCAACATATTTTGTTACTGTTGGTGAACGTGGTGTTGTGCGAATCTGGAAGTCTGAAGGGTGAGTGAGCCTTTATATCCTTAATAGTTATTGTCGTTGTGATTAATGTTTGTTGTAAAGTCATACAAAGTATTTTAGCATAAAAAAATTTAGTGAAATTGTTGGCTATTTACTTTGGCAGTTCAGTTTGCCTCTATGAGCAAAAGTCATCGGATATTACTGTCAACTCAGACAACGAAGAATCTAAAAGAGGATTTACTGCAGCTGCTATGTTGCCTTCTGATTGCGGACTACTTTGTGTGACTGCTGATCAGCAGTTCTTTTTCTACTCTGTCTTGGAAAATATAGAAGAATCAGAGTTGGTGCTAAGTAAGAGGCTTGTTGGATATAATGAAGAAATAGCTGATATGAAGTTCCTAGGTGATGAAGAACAATTTCTCGCAGTAGCTACAAATCTCGAGGAGGTAATGAGCAATTTTTCAGTCTGTATCATGCAGGCTTGATCATTGTCCTGTGAGTACGATCAAGTCCAAGGTTTGGTATCTTTATGTACTAAGATTTGCATATATTTATATATCTGCAGGTTCATGTTTATGATGTTACAACAATGTCATGTTCGTACGTGTTAGCTGGCCATAAGGAAGTTGTTCTCTCCCTTGACACTTGCGTATCTAGTTCTGGGAATGTTCTAATTGTAACTGGCAGTAAAGACAAAACTGTAAGTCTATTTACTGTCCTTGTAGTTTTTCATAATCTATGGTCTAGTTGAGACTTTTAGCTGCAAAGCACAGACAAAACTAGATAGCTAGACATGGAAATTTTTTGTCTCAGTTTTTTCAGAATTGTTTGTTGCTTATGTCATTGCTGTTTTACATGTATGTGATCCTCCTCACACAACCTACAAAAACATCTTTTCTGTACAGTGCTTTGTGGAATCGGTTTACTTATATTTTGATCATATTCAGGTAAGGCTGTGGAATGCAACAGGCAAATCTTGCATTGGAGTTGGTACAGGTCATAATGGTGATATCTTAGCGGTTGCTTTTGCAAAGAAGTCCTTCAGTTTCTTTGTCAGTGGCAGTGGGTACGTACTACAGAAATGATTTCATAAGCCTTTTGTTTTGATATATCAGTGAAGCATGGTGTCGGCATGTGAATGCTATAGGCAGTTTCCAGAAATGTTGCTTTTAGCATATGCATACATTCTTTCTAACAACGAAGAAAGTCGTAATTAGGACTTGCTATTTTCTCTAACCAGCCACCCAACTGGGGAAATATAAGAAAGGATTAATGTTTTGGTTGTTAATGCTTGGCTGATTAAAGTCTGGAGAAGAAAACGTACTATCAAAAGAAAGTAACAGAAATCCTCTTTTAGCTGTCACTTTCAATTTTCAGTGAAATATTCTGGATGAATCCAATATCTGTACAGAAACGCAAAGGCGTCCATGTCATGATAGTAGATGTAGAACCTTTCTTTATAGTCTCATTAGAGACATGTATCTATTGTTATATCTGTTCTAAGTTTGTCTCCCCTAAAGTCATTGACATCTTTCTCTTAGGATATCTTTTGAAACTCTTCATTTATGTTCCTTTGGATCAGTGATCGTACACTGAAGGTCTGGAGCCTTGATGGCATCTCAGAGGACTCAGACGAGCCCATTAATCTGAAAACTAGAAGTGTTGTTGCTGCCCATGATAAAGACATCAATTCAGTGGCTGTTGCTCGTAATGATAGCTTAGTTTGCACTGGTTCAGAGGTAATATATTATGATATTTTTATTTTATTTTGTTGATATCTCATTCATTTGAACGTTTGTCATATACAGGTGAACTGTGAAATCTTTCTTTTGTTCTCTATTATTGAACGCACATGCAGTGGGCTCTGATGAAGACATGCTTCAAGTTCTAATCTGACTGCTGGTTTCTGCCTTGCAGGATCGTACAGCTAGTATATGGAGGCTACCAGACTTGGTGCATGTTGTTACACTTAAAGGACATAAGAGGCGGGTTTTTTCTGTTGAGTTCTCACCTGTTGATCAGTGCGTAGTGACAGCATCAGGTGATAAGACAGTAAAAATATGGGCTATATCTGATGGTTCATGCCTCAAAACATTTGAAGGTCATACCTCAAGTGTACTTAGGGCCTCATTCATTACTGATGGAACCCAATTTGTTTCCTGTGGTAAGTTCACTACCCTGGTGTCAAACTTATACTTCTTTTTTAGTCTAAACATCCTAACCATGCACATATAGGTGCGGATGGTTTATTAAAACTTTGGAATGTGAACACAAGCGAATGTATTGCCACATATGACCAGCACGAGGACAAGGTGACCTAAACTTTACTTCGTTTCTTTATGAATCTATATCTTGGTGTGCTTTTGATGCTTTTACTTATAGTCTTATGAACTTCTGCCTTACCTGTATTGGAAGTGACTATTTCTAGTGTTTTGATTGAACATGTTAATTGTCCGAGGGCCTTGTGCTAATTTGTTCAGAAAAATCACATCTTATAGGTTTGGGCTTTAGCTGTTGGAAAGAAGACAGAAATGATTGCAACTGGTGGAGGCGATGCAGTTATTAACTTATGGCATGATTCAACCGCTTCTGATAAAGAAGACGAATTCCGGAAAGAGGTCTGTCAATGTCACTAAGTAACGAAGTTTAATAGTCTGGTTTCAATGGAGCTGCCATGTGTACTTAAACTCTAGTCCAACCGTCATCGTAAAACACTTTTGTTGTACAGGAAGAAGCAATCTTGAGAGGTCAAGAGCTAGAAAACGCTGTGTTAGATGCTGAATACACTAAAGCTATAAGATTAGCATTTGAGCTTCGTAGGCCTCACAAAGTTTTTGAACTCTTTGCTGGTCTCTGCAGGTAAAAGCCATCCAAGAACATATAACATTTTCTTTTCTTGATACTATGTCCATCCCTTTTCTTACCATTTTTTTTTCTTGATACTATGTCTCTCCCTTTTCTTACCTAAAATTGGTGTAATAGGAAAAGAGAATCAGACGAACAGATTGTGAAAGCTCTTCAAGGACTTGAAAAAGAAGAGTTTCGTTTACTTTTTGAATATGTCCGAGAATGGAACACAAAGCCAAAGCTGTGCCACATTGCCCAGTTTGTTCTTTACCAAACCTTCAACATACTTCCACCCACAGAAATTGTTCAGGTTTGGTTTAGCATAGAAGCCAACGACCAATAGCGGTAAATGTTATGGGTTTCTTTTGGCTTAATGATAAAACAATTTTGGACAGGTAAAAGGAATTGGCGAGCTCCTGGAAGGATTAATTCCATATTGTCAGAGACATTTCAATAGGATCGACAGATTTGTTAGAAGCAGTTTCTTGTTAGACTACACACTTGGTGAGATGTCTGTGATCGATCAGAGACTGAGACGGAGTATCCAAGGACAAGAAGAAGTTAGAAGAAAAGGTCATCGCTTCTGTCTCTACAACGGAACAAGACGCATACGAGCTAAACCAGGAGACCCCTTCAAAGAAACGTAAGTCTCAAAAATCAAAAGGTAGATCGAATAAGAAGAGACTCGTAGCTGAAGCTCAGGAAAGCGTAATCGCAGTTTAAGTCTTGAAACGCTGCATCAATTGAATGGCATGGATTATATGTTGATCTCGATTTGCGGAGTGAAGTCCCAAAATTTTGGTTTCATCGTTTTCTTTTTGTAATTTTTTATTGTAATTGCTGTTGACTAAAATTTTGTTTTTGAACTTAACACATCTTTGGTTTTGTATTAGAAATACTTAAAATTCAAAGCTTTGCTACGGGTACGGGTTTTTATATACAGCACAAATATCAGAGGAGCGAAGATGCTCGGACCATGTATGAAGCTCGTCGTGGTCTTATGGGGCTTGTCTCTGTGTCTAGTCATCCTAATAGCTTTAATCATACTGAACTTGGGTTATGTCTTAAACCTCATGGACTCGTTGGATATCGTCATAATGACTGATATCTACCATCCACTTTCTTCTACTTGAAGATTTGGTGGTACGGGTTTGTTGTTTTCGGTATGTTCTTGGGAGTTTTGGGAATCGATTAATTTGTATCCAAGTTGCTTACGCGTCATGATTGGTTATAAAAGTGCGGACGTTCGTTCTTGTGGTTAGATAAAAAAGCGGAAATAAAGAGAAACACAAGCCTTTACATTAAAAGATCGCAAAACATTGTTGCAACAGTCGAAAAGAAAAAAAGAATCAATAACCAACAAAGATATACATATAATGAACACTGATGACATTAAAAGGGTATAAAAGATAAATATATAAAGCTTTGTTTTGCTTACCTCCAAGAGTTTGTTATTTCTGGTTTACAGGTGCTTTCTTCTTGAGAAGATTCCCAACTTTACCAAGTAAAGTTTTCTTTTTTTTGTTCTTCTTCTCCATGATAAGCTGATCTTCTGCTATCAAAGCGTTTCCGGTGTCGTCAATGTTCTCTGTGGAGGCTTTGTCGCTTTCATCAATTTTGCTTGAATCTTCTTCTTCTTCTTGAGACTCTAGTTCTGGTTTTTTCTCGGGAAAAGCTTCTTTCTTCTCGATTTGGCAACTTTCCCACATTTTAAATATAACTTCAACCGAATCATCTTTGTCATCATCTGGAGATTCTTCTTTCTTTTCACTTTTCTCGGTTTTCACCTCAGGTTTTCCATTCACGTCTTTCTCCTCCATACCATGTCCATTGTTGACCTGTTCTTGTGGAGCTTCATGATCAAGGTTTTCGGCTTTAGAAGATTTCTCTTCTATGCTACTGTGCCCGTTCTGAGAAGAAAATTCAACCACTTTTGGTAGCAAATCATAGTCATTTTCGCTCTCACTTAGCTGGCCGTTCTCCTCTTCCGTTTGCTTCTTGGCCAATAATGCTTCCTCAAGTAACTTCGATAACTCCTCGATCTTCTTCAGAGAAACATCCTCCTTTGCCCTCAAATCCTCAATGACACTTTGAAACTCAGTTTCTTTATCAAACAGGTTCTCCTTAAGTTTAATGCTTTCCGCTTTTGCTTCCCCAAGAGTTTCCTGAAGGTAAATCACCTCATCTTCAACTTCTTTTAAATTTTCTTTCGTTTGGGCTTCTTTCTTCCAGGCTGCATCAGCTTCCTCTTCAGTTCTCTTAAGCAAATTATCCAACCTGTTCATTTCTTTCCCCATCGAAGCAACTTCTTCTTCCATTTTCTTCACGTAATTCACTAAATTGGCTTCTTTCATCCCCCAATCCGTTTTTGAGCTCTCAAAATGTTTCTTGGTTTGTTCGACCGCACTAACAAGAACATCAATCTCATGTCTCGCCTCATCAAGCATATTTTCGTATTTCTCGTTTGTAGCCTTAATCACCAACTTCAAGTCTTCTATTTGTGTTTCATACTCATGATCACCTTGACTTAATAACTTCTCTTTTAACTCCCTTCCTTCACTCGACACTTCGTGCAAAGCTGAAGCCAAACTCTCCATTGCTTTCTTACTCTTCTCCTCTTCCTCTTTTGAGCTCTCTAGATCAGATAAGAGCTTGCTTTTCTCTTGCGAGAGCCTTTGCACAGTTACAGTAGCTTCTTGCTCCTTCTTTAAAGCCCGATTCTTCTCACCCTCCACAGTTTCAAGCTCACTCTTCAAGTTCTCTACTTCTTTTTCAATCTTAGATAATTCTTCTTCTGCACTGCCCAACCGTTGCTCAGATTCCTCAAGATCCTCTTTCATTGTAGCAATTCTTGACTCCAACGTCACGATTTTCTCCTTCAGACCAGTATTTTCAGCTTCCATGTCACGCAATTTACCATTGCTTCCTTCGAGTTGTTTCATCACAGATTCCAATGATACAGAAGCCGATCTTTCTAATTTGTTAGCTTCTTCTAGCTGTTCCTCCAGTTCTTTGGCTTTGCTCTGCCACTCGTCGGACAAGCTGTGTGCATATGATTCTGCCATCTTCGCAGCATCTAGATCAACATTAAGCTTCTCAATGATCATCTCTTTTTCTTTCACCTCTGCCTCGAAACTTCTCGCTTTCTCAAGATCTCTTCTCAAAACCACAATCTCGTCTTCCAGTTTAGTAACCATCTCATTACCCGATAAGGTCTTCTTTTCCCGGGTCGAATCAAGCAAAGCTTTTAACCGCGTCAACTCTGAAGACAAAATGTCAACTTTTTCTGCATGAATTTCAGCCGTCTTACTAGCATCATCTGCTTGACTCAAGGCCTTGATTTTAGCATCATTAGCTGCAGTCAATTCTTCATTGATATTCTCAAGCTCCTGTTTGACCGAAAGAAGAGCAGCAGAATCTGAAGCATGTTGGTTCTTAACATTCTCGAGTTCTTTCTTCAATTCTTCTTCTCTGTTCTTAACTTCCTCGATCTCTGCCTCAGAAGCCCTAATCTTCTCAGTCTCAGAATTATCCACCACATTTGTCTGAGCTTTTAAAGCATCATCCAGCTTCCCAGTTGCTTCTTCAGCCTTCTTTTTAACTTCTTTGAGTTCATCAAGTGCTTTAGATTTTTCTTTCTCCAATAAAGATATCCGCTCATTGGCTTTCTTCAAATCCTCCTTGATTACACTTAACCGGGTCTGCGGTTCTGATCCTTTAGCTACCACCCGCGATTGGGTTTTCTGCAGATCATTAGTAAACAAAAACATGTCAAGTGTTGGAAACATTGCAGCTCCAACATAAAACCACAAGAAAAACTTTGTGACAGGACAGAGACAATGAATGGTGATTACATTTAGTACCACTCAAAAGTCAACACTAACCTCGGGTGGAGTTGGAACCTTTGGTGATCGTCTCTCAGTAGAAGTCTTTGAATTTGGGGAAGAACGATCAAGCGAAAGACGTGAATGTGGAATAGGTGATGGAGAATTAGGCTCAGATTTATTAACTCCTCTACTCACTTTTGCTACTCTTGGAGTAGCAGGAGATGATTTTCCCGGAGGAGTTTCAGATAAACTCGTTCTGTTCACACGAAATTCAATCTCAGCAATAAAGCATAATTGATAACAAAGATTTTAAATTTGGCAACAAAAGAAGGAAAACTAAATTTAGATCTGAATTCAATCATTGACAATTTCTCAAAATAGTAACTTCCAAGTTCCACAGATCTGAAACAAGGAATAAACTTCCACAGAGAGAAACTTAAAAGAGACATGGAATTGGGTAAAGAGTCTTACTTAGTCTTCGAAGCCATAGCAGCCGATTGCCGTCACCGCCGTGCTCAATTCGAAGAAGAAAATGGTGGAAATGGAAACCAGATCGAGAGAGAGAGAGAGAGAGAATGATTGGAATAGGAAGAATAAGGAAAGAGGAGTGGAAGTAACCGAGAATGATTCGGAGCAGGTGTGGTTGTCTCCAGAGTGGCCACTCTCTCATAACCGGAACATATATAATTAATTTTAACACTCGGATTCTCTTCTACCAATATTTTACTAAATACTTTTTTACTTCATTTAATACCTAAAACTCAATATTTACCTATGCAATATAGATTTCTTTAGGTATCGCCTACCAAAAATTATTAAACAAAACTGATATAACATAATATATTAATTATTATTTAATTTGATGTCTATAATTAAAATTTGTTTTATTAGAAAATTTAATAAATTTTTGAAAAATATAATATTAAGTAGAAATTATTTGGATATAAATTGAAGTATACGAAAATAATTTGAATTATACAGAATTTAATCGAATAGACAATGTTAATAATGTATATGTATTAATCGAAACTGATCCTCACTGTTTTTTCTTTAGTCTAATCAAAGTGACAGCGAAACAACAATTACTCTTGTCTTATCATTGCGGTTACAAAGATCCAACGGCTGCGGCTGTTGTTTTTCGGAAAATTTATATATATTCTCAACGTTTTGATATTTTCTAATTTATTATTCATTATCGAAATATACGGTTGGTAATAAGAATATAATTCATCAAAAATTAAAAATAACTAGGAATAAAATCACGTTAGCATAAGGAATAAATATTTTCTCTAATCCATTTATTTTGTACTTGGAGTTGGTAAGAATTTATTACAAATCATCTCTATACTTTGAAAAAAAAATTATTAATTTTTATCAGTCTCATGGCAGGAACTATGATCGCCATCATCTTTCTTCTTTTTAAAAGGAATATATATCATATAGACTACTTGTGTTCTATTTACATTTTATAAATAGAAGGAACTCAAAAAGTAAAATCGGCATGTGACACATTTGATAAAGAACACATGGAGATGAGACTAATGTTTGCCTTTTCTTTGCCCAATGATGACAAACTCAAACATTTATGTAATTTCTGTTTTACAAAACAAAAATCTGGTTACACAACAATTTTCTTTTTCTTTTAAATATAATGTATACTGCAATTTAAAATGATAGGGTGAGATAGTAGAATCAAACACTGCATCTAAAATTGAATTTTTCGGACTCAGAAAAACATAAAAATAATGTAAGGGGAGAGTTTTAACAGTTTTTCTTACTAAAGAAACTCTATATGAACTCTAAAAAGCCATGATGGCATAATTTAGGTTCTTGACGTAATTTGCTTAAATTTTACGATTTAAACTCTTTAAAGTGAGATAGAACATATACAAGTCATAATAACATTTAGCATAACAACTTTCATGTTTTAAGTCTGATTAAACATCATCGAAGAAAAAGGGTCCAATAGTTTTACAATATCAAATGATGTTTTCACTTTCAGTGCATTTGTGAAATAAGGGAAGCTTTTGGAGACTAAAGACCTAAACTACAGACATTGTACATTCTGTTTTCTGCAATCTCTTATTGTACATTATGTTCAGAACGTTGTAAGATGAACCAATTTTATGCGCCATTGTAACTATTATGAACAGTGTCATTTACTTTTGAAATAATTATTTCCTTCTTTATCCAACTGAAAACTCTCATAAACTACAAGAAACACAGATAATTTACATGACTAATGTGAACCCTTCTGTTACGCCAAACAAAAGAAGAAACACAAATAAGAGACATCTAAGAATTTCTGTAATTCTCAGATCCTCCATTGAGCAGTGCAAAGACATTGGTTCCGGTTCTGTTGAAACCTGTCTGAAAAATGTTGAGAGAGTTCATAATTCTTGAGAACAAACATTACTCTTCTTGTGTTGTCTGGTTTTCGATTGTGTCAGTGAGTTCAATGGTTCTGAGATCGCGGAGATGTTGCAATATATCTTGAAGAAGATCCGTCCCTTTGTCCCCTTTCTTTGCAGAACTCATACAGTTTTTCAGAAACTCTCCATCTGTTTCCAGCACTTGTAACCTCTCATAGACACTATCAACTTGTTTGATGATCTCTAGCTTCTCACTTTCCGAATGAAATTTCTTTTCAACATATTCTGGTTGGTCTTGATACTCGTCTTCTGATTCGTTCTCTGCTGCATCTAGAAGAGGAAGCAAACTCTTTGCCATTGATGCCATTGTTAGTCCTTTATGTTCATAACTCTCTTCTCTGTAATCATTGCTGAATTCTCCAGGAAATGTCTGATCTTCAGCAGATTGATTCTCCTGAATTGTTAATAGCCTGTCCTCTAACACCTTAAGCTGATCCAAAATCACTAACCTTTCTTCCTCAAACTCTGATAACGATTCACCTAGCATGCTCATATGTTCGACACAATCCAATGTTATCTTCTCCAAATCCACATCCTTCTCAGAAGAATTATCCTCTTCTCTATTCTCCTCTTTTTTATCGTAATCATCATTATCTTCTTCATCATCATCATCAGTCTTGCAATCACTTTTCAGATAAGTGATTGTATCCTTGGCTTTCGACTCATACTCCAAAATCTTCTCTCGACAAACCTCAAGTTCTCTCTGGAGTTGTTCCTTCTCCTTTTCTCGTTTCACCATCAAATGATTCAACAGCTGCAAGGCTTCTTGATCATATTCGGCTTGTTCCTCCATCATTCTCTGATACTGCAACGCTTCCATCTGAACTTTCGCTTTCTCTTCTTGAAGCCTCGTGATCATCGCCATCGTTTGGTTAGCCGAGATTGCAGACGCGCTTCTTTCTTCTTCCAGCTCTGCATATAAACCTTTCAATGCTTCTTGTTCTGCTCTCACAGTTTCTCTCAGCCTTTCAATAGTCCTTAAAGGATCTCCACCGTCCATCTCACTCTCATCTCCTGCATCTTCGGAAGCTACATACTCATTTCTGGAAAGGAAAAGAAGTTTCTTGTGTAATAAAGTACTGACTGAAGTTGGAGTTTCCAAAAGCTCATTAGTCTTATCTTCATGATCTTCTTCTCCTTCTTCATTTTGGTTACCTATGAAAGTTAAAAAATCTATTGAGGGATTAAAGTGCTTCACATAGATACATAAACCAAGTCAAAGATATACATATGTGCACAGAACCTGAAAGAAGAGGATCAAATCCGACAGAGAGATGTTCGATGACAAGAGCTTCATTCTTTAGCTTACAATTGAAATTCTTGCTCAACAGGTCATCCAACAAATCTGCTCCTACGTCTTCTTCTTTTTCTTTTTCTTCCACACGCTCTGCTTTTTAAACATAATGAGGAGTCCATAAAACCCAGAAAACAAAGAGAAATAAAGTTTCAGACTTTGGGTTTATGTGCTCACTCTACCTGAAATATTGTTTTCCCCATATGTGGCACCATTACTTATGTCATCACTTCTTACTTCATCCTCTGAAACTCTTGGTTTAGCTTCTGGGATTTCATGTTCGTTTCCGAGAAAATTATTGCTGACAATAGATCTTAAACCATCCTCCTCAGAAACTTCTCTCAGGCTTAAACCATAGCTCTCGACATCAGAAATCACTTCACCATTTTGCTGATGCTCTTGTCTCTTTCCTTCTTCTTCTGATTTCTCGCTGAAGAACCTTAAGGGATATGATTCTCTCTCTGTCTCGAAGACATCACCAATTTTGTCATCGTCTATCATCTCTAAGATCAACCCTTTGTTCTCTCTTTCACCGATAGTTTTCCCCCAGATTGATGACTTGATAAGCAAGTAATTAGGGTAAGGTTTTTCTGCCAAGCTTTTCTGACAACATGTGCAAAACTCTAACCCAATGTTGCTCCGTTCTTCTTCGCGATCTGAGCAATCTGAGCACAAGTTCACCGACTCGGATACTTTCCCATGAGTTTTGCATAATCTAAGACTAGCTATCTCCGCGACGTGATTTTGACACAAAAGCTCTTTGTAAGTGAAACTATTGTCTGGGTTTCGCTCAAAAATTCGATCAATCTTAGGGCAGAGAAGGCAGACTTGCTTCAAGCCGAAGAAAGAGGCGAATTTGACGATAAAGTAAGTGAAAAGGGAATTGAAGAAGATGAAGAACATGAGAAGCCATTCAAGGAATGCGTAGACCAAGATTACTGTAATTCTATTTGTTTTTCTGCTTAGTTTCGTCGCGAAATTGTTGGCCGCCATTGATTTGTAGCTTCTCTGCTTCCTTCTGAGAGAGAGAGAGAGAGAGAGAGAGAGAGAGAGAGAGAGAGTAAATGATGTTGTCGGGTAACATGCGCTAACGACGCTGTCTTTGTCTAGTTTCAATTGGTTTAGAGTTGAACCGAAATTAAACCGGAACAAGTTATCCAACTTAAACTTCCATTTGTAATGCCTAGTGGGAGCTTTCATAAGTGGAGTAATTTTCGGAACACCAAATTGTGTTTTGTATTATAAAAAAATTCATTAACAGGTTCTTGATTTTATTTTCAACATTATGGTCGTGAGTTGGTTCCGAGTTTGCTATCATGGCAAGTGATTAACGATTACTTCCTCTGTCTCACTATAAATTGATCTTTTAGTTTCATTTTTTGGTCTCAAGATATATGACTTTTTAAATTTTCAACACAAAAAATTAATATATTTTTCTTATCTAACTCTATCACTTAGTCATATTGACTATACTATTAATTATAATATAGGATTATTTTAAGTCACTCCACAAATTTTCTTAATATTGTTTATCATTCTTATTATAATGAGATGGAGGGAGTAATATTTTCAGAAAATTAAATTGGAAAATTGGAGAGAGAAGCTGTATAAAGGCAAAAAGAGAGAGTGATGATAAATATTTGGCTGTCAAAAGAAACATAAAAAAAGGAAAAAGATAAAGAAAAAGATCACTAATGCTAGAGATTTCTTTTTGCTTTAAGGTGTGGGTTAAGTACTATTTTTCCTTCTGTCATTAGCCTTTTTTTATACTCTTTTGCCAAATGAAATTGCGTACCAGCAATATCTTCAGCGATGCACGAGTACTTAACATTAAAAGAACCAAACTTTTTGACCTAAACCACACTGAATACCCATCAATACATCGTTGGACCAAACCTTTGCTTCAAAAAGCTATGAATATAAACATATTTTGCTTAGTTGGTGACAATAATGAATGATAACAAAACTGATTTTCAAACTAAATTGTGGGTTCCCAAAAATTAAAAAAGGGAGAAAGTAATTGATGGGGTCAACAAATCACAAATAACCCGATATTTGATGGTACATGGGCCGATATGGAACATGAGAGCATAATAATTACCTCAATGAATTTACTGAGACACTAAAGAAGTAGATTTGAGAAAATCAAGCCTAGCTTTGGTCAGTTTTATCTTCTCTTCTAATTCTTCCACTTGTTCCTTTACACCTCTCACCACTTCTTCTGGAGCCTTCTCCACAAACTATACACATTTTCACGATTAAAACCAATGCACTGTGGTTTCTTAAGCTTATTGGAAAACAGAATCTAACATGTGTTTAATAAAATTGTTTTGATGGTATTGGTAATACCTTTGGTGATTTGAGACGAGTTAGGAGAGTGTCATATTCAGTTTGCATTTTGGATAGACGTTTCGAAATGCGTTGGACTTCAGAAGATATATCAACCATGGCTGCAAGAGGTAGATATGCCTCTAGTCCTTCACTGGCTACAAGATGGACTGAGAGATTTGCATCACCTGAAAGACTCAAGTGGAGTTTTTATAAGATCAGAGTTGAAGAGGAATCCGCCAAATCGTAAATAATTGAGATAAGCTGCCAATAGAGAAAAGAAGAGAGCAAACTGGAATTAAAGATACATATATCAATATACCAGGAGGGGCATTGGTAAAATGGACGTTGTTTAAGTCGAGCCTTGATAGAAGAGCTAACACCTCCTTCTCTTTCTGCCCCAACACCAGAAAACAACACAGCTTTTAATAAGGAAATACAAGGCCAACTAGTAAACCTTAATCGTAAGACAATCAATTGTTACAAAGCTCACACCAAAAGTGAGAAAGTGGTATACAGATTCCCCATCTTATGAATCATAAGCTTCTAACTCAGAACTAATTGTAATTAATTGTCCGTGTTAAAGTGCATTTTCACAGAAAATCCGATTTTTTTTTTCATAGACACAAGTTACTGACCGAAATATATTCGACAACCTCTGGACTTCCAACAACTGAGGCAGATATACGCTTTACCGGTTCCACTGAATACTCTGCTCGTGCATTTCGAATTGCTCTAGTCTGTGACTTAACAGGAAAGGTGTCAACATGTTCTTACAAAAATCAAATCCTTTACGTATGGTTCTGTTGAAGGATTGCAGAACAATGACAGAAATGCATACTGACCAGAGCTTGTAAATTCTCAAATCTTTTTATTGATTCAACATTCCTTGGAAGGGAAGTTTGGGGCCATGGAGACACAATGAGCGCCTCTTTCCTGTGAGGAAGTGCCTGCAAATACATATGCTTTCAGAAGACAGTTCCGTGAGGGTGAAATCTTTTTTTGGTTGCTAAACCAAAGATTAACAAAATATGACTAAGTTCTGGGTCCTTTTACATAATATTCAAAAAAAAGTCAGAGATAACAGGTTAAGCTCGCATTGATAGTTAACCTTGAGGAGCACACTAAACTAAGGTTTATTAAATCATACCCAGTGCAGTAATAAGATAAATTAATTGTAGATCGAAAATTCAAATAGCAAATCTGAAAACATGTTACCTGCCATAGATCCTCAGTTACAAACGGCATAAATGGATGCAACATCTTAAGTATGTTCTCAAAGACATATAACAGAACTGCCTGAGAAATCAGAGAAACTGTATTCTCTCCAGATCCATACAATCGAGATTTGCTAGCTTCAATATACCTTAACAGTAGATTATGAGACTAGTCAGTCAGTTAAGTCAAAAAAGCATTAATTGGTTGATAAGAGTTCAGGTGGATATACCAATCAGCAAAGTCACTCCAGAAAAACTCATATGTCTCTCTTCCTACATCCCCAAAGTTCAACTTCTCATAGCTCGCTGTGACAGAATCAATGAGAATATGGAGTTTTGACACCTGAATATATTAACAAAGGAAAATAAGATGGTAGGAGTATTGATAGGATTTGATAACTCCAGGCTTAAGAGATTATACCACCCAACATTCCGGTAATGGTAAACTGAGCATGGTTTCCTCTTTGTCCAACTGAAATTTTTTTTTAAAACAAAATATATTAATAAGTCATCAAATTTCACAACAAATTGATATTAAGAGAGCAGTTATGATTTATGCAAGTTAATCAGCCTAGCTTATCACTTCTCAACTGTTCTGGGTTATGGAAAAAGGTAAGCAACTCCATGAAAAAGGTCTGACCAATCACTTATATGTAATGCTACCTCGTTTTCTTTTCTGAGACTTTTATGGTCCATGAACCCATCTATAAACAGATGATCTTAAACTTTTCTAAACGAGTTTAGACTTTGCATCACACTTAGTCTATCACTAGAAGAAACAAGGAATCCACATTTGCCTTATACTTCTAGTGAAGATGGAAAAGCAAGCAAACCTTGAGGGAGAGCAAATTCTCCCAAGAAGTTGTCTCGCTCAGACTAGGCAGACTGTGCAACACAAACTTTCCAGCATTCCATAGTTTGTTGGTGAATGCTTTATTTGCAGTTAACCTCTCAGTAGATAGGTTCAGATCCTAAGAAAAAGGTAAAGAGTTTATAGAAAAAAAAAGATTTAAATATGACATCTTAATCTAAAGCATAGTTCAGCTGCCTTAAAATATTAGAGATCAAACCTGACCAGCAGTTCCTAGTGCAATCGTAAATCTCAGAGCATCAGTGCCAAAATCTTTGATTGTGTCAAGTGGATCAATCACATTTCCAAGACTTTTTGACATTTTTCTCCCCTGAAATATCCAAATAATCTGGTTAACTTCATGGAAATATACAGAACGAGAATGCTACTTTTAAACAGAAATCCTAAAGGTTACTTAACATTTCATAAAGGGTGAACTGAGAGACAATGATATGAAAAGACTCAACTATCAAGGTTACATATGAATCTTCTACTGAAAAAGAAAACAAAACATTTGCTAGAACAAGCAAAATGCCTAAACTTACTTGAGAGTCACGTATAAGTCCGTGAAGGTAGACGTGAGAAAATGGAACAGTCCCTGTAAATTCTATTCCCATCATAACCATTCTTGCTACCCAGAAAAATAATATGTCATGCCTGTAAAATGGTTATATAATGAACGTAATGAAAAATTCAAACAAGCAACATGTAACAAAAGCGCATTTTCTTTGCGGGTTTTACTCAATTGAAGATATCAGTTCTTGGTAACAAAAAAATTGTTATTGGTCCTAAAACTATTTCTTATGAGTGAAGGGTTTAGCATTAACATTAGCTCTGATAGTAGCAGCCACTTGTTTCCAGGTCGACAAGAAGAAAGAGGTATACCCTGTTTCTAACATATTTGTAGGGTAGAAGTTGTTGAAATCCTTTGCTGATACATCAGGCCAGCCAAGAGTGCTGAATGGCCACAATGAGCTGCAGAAGAAAAACAAAAACATCTCAGGTAAATTATATAGGATGGTCTTGCAATATGACAAAGATATGTTCAGCAGCGTAGGTTTGTTAAAGGAAAAACCCTAATTCATGGTGTCTATTCCAAAGGAACTGAAAGTTTCATATAATTAAACTAGAGACTATTCTGTAGCAAAAATGCATACAAGAAATATCATCTCCAAATAAATCCAACTGAGAAACTAACCTGGAAAACCAGGTATCTAGAACATCTGGATCCTGATATATTTCAACACTGTTTCCATGCTTCTCCTGGGCTTTGATAAGGGCTTCTTTATCACTTCTGGCAACTATGTAGTTCTCCTCGCAATCCTTTCCAGCCACATACCAAACTGGTATGCGATGTCCCCACCACAGCTGCCGGCTTATGCACCAATCCTTAATATTTGTCAGCCAGTGATTGTATATCTGCAAGTGATGCCAAAACTATGAGCAACATGGATATTAAGTGTGAAGCATCAAAGATCAAAACCTTGCAAGGAATTAGCTACACTGAGAGGATAAAAAAATTAGACCAGCTCAGTAACTAATAACAGAACCAATTGCTTGGATACCTTTTCAAATCTCTCAGGTATGATCGTAAGTTCTTTTTGTTCAACAGCAAGAAGAGCCTTCTCAGCTAAAGGTTCCATGTGGACAAACCATTGTTTGCTTACAAGTGGCTCAATAACCTAATATTAGTTAAACCATGCATGAGAAAATATATGAACTTCAAAAGAACTGGAAAGGCAATACTTAGTCAGTAGAAAAATACTTCTCCACCACGCTGGGATCTTGGAACTCGTAAAGTATGAGATTCCTTTTTAACAGCTAAACCGGTCTCCACGAGATCTGCCCATAGCTTCTCCCTCACCTCAAACCGGTCAAGGCCACTGGAAATATCATGTATGTTAAGGCGTCATGTATGTGTAGATGTATTCTTAGGGTATTCCATTTCTTAATGTTGAAACTAGTTTAGCTAACATGTAAAGTTAAAAACAAATTATTACCAAAATAAGCCAGCAACGTCATTTAGTGTTGCATCCTTATTCATCACATTCAGAATAGGAAGACCTAGCTTTCTTGCAAGAAGATAATCGTTGTGATCATGCCCAGGACTTATCTTCAGAACACCAGTCCCAAAATCCTTATCAACATACTGCCATGGAATACAGAAGAAACTGATGAGAGATGTTTGAAAAACAGCAAAGAAATTACTATGTAACTAGAGCATATAAGTCCCCCACCAAAAAATACTTATGAGCAAGGCATGGAGGATACC
>JAKUCM010004137.1:0-22457 GCA_023374145.1 Lepidium sativum
AGATTTAAATTTCATTTTAACTAGATTAAGTACACTTGAGATTAATATGTTTAATAACTTATTTAAATCAGCTCTCAAATAATTTTCTTTTTGTCAACGGCAGATTATATTGGGTTACAACTGGCCAGTCTAATAACCAAATTTCTATATAATGTAAGCGGAGAAATTCGATTCCTGGTTGTACAAATGAGCTGTCTTAAGTGAATTTACCGCCAACCATTAGATTAATAGCCATTTGCGCTCTTAACTAATTTACACATAAAAATATTTTTTTTTTTTACTTTCAAGTGTACTATACTGATTTCATTTTTATTTTATTTGACATCGGATGGTTCATATTTCCCGAAGAAAACTTAAGCGTCCAACCATTCTTATCTACAACCCAACTAATAACTAGTGTTGTTTCCAATTCGAATTCACCTAGCGGCGAAAAAGAACCATGTAAATATTTTTGAGATGCATATAATTTATGAGAAGTTCGAACTAATGATAGTCTACTACTACTGTTCTTAGTCTTTTCGCTTAGACCACAAATATGTTGCTGATGCACATTGGTGTTGACTTACCTAGCTACCACCTAAAACAAACACACAAGTTAATCTTGAGTAATTGACAATTATTAATTTTCTTACATCTTTGTTTTTGATATTAATTTTGGGATTCTTCAAATTTATGTTGAGTTTATCTTTTGGGAGACAAGTTTTACGGATCTAGTTGAGATAGACCTGTATGGGCCTTGAGGCCCATTAGAAAGACAAACTAAAGAAAAATTGAGCTGATCAGCTTAACAAGTACGAGCTTATACTGAACTTAATATTTGATAACTTGTTTTCCATTTTTTTATTCCATGCATACGTACATTATGTCTAATTAACGTCACTATGTCTTAGTTTATCATTACTAAATCATCAAATTTGACAGTAAAAAGGAACTTAATAAGAATATAAATTACTTATCATCACTGTTTGTATTGTCAATATCAATGAGATCATAATATGATGTATTTGACAATTAACAACTAGTAGTCGTATATATATGTTCAGGGATAAATACTCGACAACCTGAGTCTCTATCAACTTTGTTGAAAACATTTGAGGGTAAGACTTTATCTTTTAGTTACTTTTATGACCCATCAAAGAGAATCTTAATTAAGGTCCCATTTCATTTATTTACACCAAATTTCATTAAAGCTTTAGAGCTTATATAAGAAATATATACATATATAAAGATACACAATCTGTATATAATCAAATACTACTATTTAGCTGCACTCGTGAATTATTCGCTTGAATAAGACCATCTTCATCCATGGATTCTTAATTTTGAGTCTCTTATTCACAAAAAAAAACAGTTTAATATAATTTACTTTTTTTATTAAATTTTAATTATTAAAAAAGAAATAGACCAATAAAAACAATCCACATCTACCTCGTACTTGTTATGGAAAACAATTTAAGAAACTCTTAATTGGAAAACAATCCACAATCCACGTATCATTAATTAAGAGAAGAGAGTATGACAAGAGTTTTTTAATTAAGAGAATGACAAAAATCTCGTTCCTATTGGCTCCGTTTTCTTTAATTGGAAAACAAGTTAAGAAACAATCCACAATCCACATTAAGTCTCTTAATTAAGAAACTCTTGTCATTCTCTCTCTTCTCTTCTCAACCATTTTTATTTTTTCATTTGTAAGATACCAATCTAAGAACCTCCCAATGGAGGTGGTCTAAGATGGACCAAAAGGTGTTATTATTTTTTCTTTTCAAAAAGATGAAATTACAGTCGAAGACAAGTGATTCAGTGGTGTACTCACTTTATAAATTCTCAAGACACCAGGGATCGAACCTCTACCTGCAGTAATAGGAGCGAGATTTAAAAATCTAATAGATTAGTTGACAAAAAAAAAGATAAAATTACATGATTTTTTGATAATTCGGTGATTCGAACTCAGGTATAGTACTAATTCTACAACAGCTAAGATAAAAAAAAAGAGCCAGATGAATAATGCTCAAGTAGTGTAATTTTGGATTCGAGGGAAGTTTAATTTAAATTTGGGTAAAGTACTATTTTTGTCATAAGCTTTTTCCCTCTACAACTAGACTCGAGTGAGACAAAAAATTACAATGTTTACTATTAGAAAAGTCAATGAAACTATTATAGTCCAAAAAAAAACTCCATCTTATCCATTGCATGTAAATGATATAGTTAATTCATATGAACATCATCTACCTAATGATTCTTTAAGCATGCAATATTAAAATTTGTGTTACTTCTTTAATCAACACAATGTCTGATGACATAACTATGAATATATAAACGTTGGTAATAGAAAAGTCAAAACAGAAAATAAAACAACATAAAAATGTGTCTTTTGTCTTGTAATTGTTGTCTATTGTGATTGATCTTAATGTATTGGATTAGTCAAAATGAGAGTAATAACAATAACACTATTATCATTCACTAAAACAACATAAAAATGTTTCTTTTGTCTTGTAATTGTTGTCTATAGTGGTCGACCTTAGTGTATTGGATTAGTCAAAATGAGAGTAAAAACAATAATACCATTATCATTTACTAAATGACATATACATATTTTAACTTTAATTATATCTTAAATATCATAATGAAAGTATTATTCTTGGTCTTCTTTCAAATGTCGTTTATTCAATCGAACCTAGCCCATGTTATGTATTCTATATAGGTATAAAACTTTCAACTCCAGTTATGAATTCTAATACTAGACTATGGGTCAAAACCTAATAAAAAAACAGTTGTTTTAATTAATTTTTGGCCAACATAAATTTTTAACGAATGATTTTTAACTTTTCAGTTTTGATCAAAAATAATTTTTTTTGAATCAATTTATGATTATAAATCATGGTTAAAATTGTGTTGTTTTCTAATTTATCATCAAAAGTAGTCTAATATTTTGATAATATATTAATTAGTCAAAATATTTTTATTATTTAATAATTAAATATTAAATTTTAAAAAAATTGATAGATTTTTGCTTATAATTATAATTTTGTTAACTAAAATTTTATCAAAATTTGTTAGTTACGTATAACATTTTTAAGTGGAATCTCAATGATGGCGCAATATATATAACTTTGTTACTGAAACTTTCTTTTAATATTCTTTGGGTCCATAATTGTATTTGTCAAATCCGGTCTATAATCCATCTTGAAAGAACCAATGCTCCTTCCATGCGAGAATCAAACTAACTAGGGATTATATATTATATAACACATTTTTGTGTGATATATATTCTTAATGATCCGAGTTTTTACCATCGGTTTAATCTCGATTCTAGTACTCTATAGAAAGTTGTTGAATAATGTAAATCACTTGGTATAATTTAATTAAATGTCCATTTAACCAAAAAATAATGCAAAAAATTTATCTTTTGAGGTCTTCGTGTACCATTAGGCACCACCATTTGGTTACAACAAAATTATTTTCTTGTGTATATTAGAGCACCATTTTTAATGATTTTTTTTTTAAAAAAGTTTTTAAATAATATTTTAATTAAAAATTTATACATAAATAAATTTTAATATAAATAATAAAATTGAACGCTGACACCACCATTAGAGAGTTTCTTAATTTTGTTTGGAAAATTTCTTAAATAAGAAATCTCTCTTCTCTCTTCTCATTTTTAATATTTTTTTTATTTTTTTATTAAAAAACTCTTAAGAACATCCTAATAATGGTGTTCTTATTTTGCTGCGACGACCCAAAATATCACAAAGGGATGTGATTTGCAATTTAACTCAATAATGTATCTGCAAAAAAGTATATATTCTTCTACTTTCCTATGAAACCAAGAGCATGTGGTATATCTGTAATGTACCCTCTAGATCCACATCTGTCTTGCTTTCCAGTTTTGTGATTTTAAAAAAAAATTAACAAACAATACATATATATATATATACAAATACAAATTATTATATTTTCGATCAAACTAGGCATGTCACAATTTATTATTGTCTCCCTGCAACTTTTCGGTTATATATTTCTCTATATTATTTTTATTGTTATATTTGTAAGAATTTTTTATATTCAAAAACATCTTTTAACAAAGGATCTTTATCATATACAAAGAGAACAATAGTATATTATAAGGTCTTGAAAAATGTAGGAGAATATTCTGAGGCATTAGAGTTTAAGAAGAAAAATCCAAAAATTATTAATAAAAAAAGTTTACCAGTCATAACATAAAGGGACACTCTTAAAAACATCATTACAGTATGATTAAAGTTTAAAATATAACTCAAAAGAAGAATTATTAATTAAGTCAGCCCACAAGCAATCGACTTCCAAAACCTTACTTGCCTTTTGTCAGTTCTATGTCTCATCTTTATTCCATTTTTAATTATACCATGATAATTTCATGACTTAAGATTAGGGCAAAATATATTATTTCGACTTGGTTAATATTGATCATTTTAATTAAAGTTATGATAATTCAAAATAAATTATATATATAACCACTTCAAACTCTTTTTAATTTAATGGTTAAATGATTTAACCAATGGTTCAAATATTTGAAATTCAACTTTGATTCATTACATGTAATATTTAATAGAAGATTTTATGAATAAGTTTGGATTATAAATCGAATCTTATCGATTAAATTATTAACAACAAAAATTAACTTTACGAGATGGAAAAGTATGTATATACACATGGTATATATTTTTGTGGAAGAAATAAAAATGTACTTTGTTAAATTACATCTATTTATCTATATACTTTTTTCCAAAAGAAATATACACTTTGCTAAAACTATACTTTCTTAAAGAAAAAGAGGGAAAAAAAGAGAATGGAGAAAAATATCATTAAAAAGCAAGAAAACATATACTTTTATGTACTATTTTTAATAAAGTCACCAAAATTTCTTCTCAAATCCAAAAACCATAATATTTATAAAATAAAATGTTAAATAAGAAATATAAATTGGCGAATCAAGTTAAGTTATGAGTCATGTGAACAAAAATTGAGTTTGAGTTAAGCTTAGCATCATCGTAATAATAAAATTTGCACTTTTCATAAAGAAAAGTTTGATTTCAGTGTCAAATAGACTTGTAATGTAAGTTTAATATATCGTTAATTGGTATTCTTTGTCGTATGTTGTTGGATTAGACCTAAAGAGAACGTGCATAGGTACACGTTAAACTTAGTTCGATAAAACAAGAGATGTAACCATCACCATTGGATCTGTTTTTACTTCTTTCACATATTATGATATATTCTGATTTATATGAATAACTACTGATGACTATATACTTTTATATGAGCTCAAGTTCAATATTATAATGACCACTAATTAAGTTTTGGAGCTATGAATGCTAGTATTCTTAGGTTTCTTACGTAAATTTATTGTAACCTTCAAATCAAGAATCCATTTCTTTAGTTCTTTTAACATGAAAAAACATAAATGTAAACCAGAGAGAAAAATAGCGTACTTTTAAATTCGACAGTTTTTTTTTTTGTCAACATTGGATCACAAATAGTCGGTTCATTAACCAAATTCTTGCAAATGTAAGCGGGAGGATTCGACTCCAGAATGTGCAAATGTGCATGAATCTTGTGGACTTACCATCTGCCACTAGGGTAAATGCCACTTACAATTCGACGTCTCTTAAGAACTTTAAATATTATTTCATGTTTAAGTAGACATTAAAACTTGCCCCAATGATACATGTTCAACAGTTTCCCACATGTTAGTTATGATTTATTCGGTAGTAAAAGTCTGGATAACTAGAATTATAAGAAAAAACATAGAAGCATAAAATTTATAAACCGTAATATGATTTTATTGTCTATTAGTATGAATATATGTATAACTAGTTTATCTATATATATATATATTAGTTCATGTAGACAAAATTTACATTTAAGTTAATATATATCGAGCATGTAGGAACGAAGTAAATATTTATAGGACAAAAACATGAAGACAAAATTAAGAAACACAAATGATGAGATCGTCATTCCAAATAGAAAAGACTAAAATATCAACTTTATATGACCCTAAATGATAATAAAATATCAAACAATGTTGTTTTGTTTAATATATTTAATTAATTGATATTCGAAGCGTGGTAATTTTATTTTCTATTTTTCCACTTTTAATATTTTTAACTTCTGTTGGCTCTGCAGCTATCACTTTCATCTTATGATTTTTCCACCGCCATTAACTTCTATTTTCTTTATATAATCTCATAAAACAAAAGAAAAACTAAATAATCCTTTTTATTTTAATCGAAATGGCTGCAACAGTTTAACAGATCAAGGTGCTCATATACCCACATTTATATAAATAAATAAATATATATATATATAAATATATGGATGTAGATTAAGACAAAAGCCATATAAACAAGTGGAGAACCCAATATATCTTTATCTTTGTTGTTTTCTTCTTCTCATTCATAGTTAACTAGCAGATTACTTATAATTTTCCTATACAACCATTTTGTCTCCTTCTTCTTCTCTCTCTCTTGCAAGTCTCAACTATATACAAAAACCTACTTTTAATCTTTCTTCATCAAGAAATCCAGAAGAAGACATGACAAGAGAAGTTCTTCAGACAGTTTCTAGTGTATCAGCTTTTGCTCAGAGTTCTTCAACTCTGGACCATGATGAATCTCTTATCAATCCTCCTCCTCCTCTTAAGAAAAAGAGAAATCTCCCTGGAAATCCTGGTAATTCTTAAATCTTATCTACCTAGCTTCTATTGATCATCATCACCTAAACACAAAACCCTAGATTCTTTTCTTACTATGTTTTCAATTATTTATTGATTTTCTTAAGTTGTTTTGTTCTGGATCTTGACCTATATCAAATCTATCATTCGTCTTTTGTAAATCAAAGCTTTTATATGATCCATGCATATAAAGATTGTATTAGTTTCCATGAGAATATACACCTACATAGCCTTTACTTACCCCACTAAGAAAAGCTATGAATATACAAATTTGACCAGAATAATACATGATCTTATCCAAAACAAATGTTTTATTGTTTTCTAATTTGACCTAAGGAAATCATAAATGTTTATGATTCACTTAGATCCAGAAGCTGAAGTGATAGCTTTATCTCCAAAGACCTTGATGGCTACAAACCGGTTCCTATGCGAGATCTGTGGTAAGGGTTTCCAAAGAGACCAAAACTTACAGCTTCATAGGCGAGGACACAATCTTCCATGGAAGCTAAAGCAGAGGACAAGCAAAGAAGTGAAGAAACGTGTCTATGTTTGTCCTGAGAAGACTTGCGTCCACCATCACTCCTCTAGAGCTCTCGGTGATCTCACCGGAATCAAAAAGCATTTCTGCCGGAAACATGGCGAGAAGAAGTGGAAGTGTGAGAAATGTGCTAAAAGATACGCAGTCCAATCCGATTGGAAAGCTCATTCTAAGACGTGTGGTACTAGAGAGTACCGTTGCGACTGTGGCACCATTTTCTCAAGGTACACACATCAACATATATATATTAAAGTCTTTTCGAGAACATCGATAAAATTAGAACGATACAGAGAAGATTAGCATGGTCTTTATCGTAAAAAACATACATTAAATATATGTATTGATCATATTCGAAAGCTATTCTATAATAGTGACTACATCTTAATTTCTTTTTGTCAACATATGGTTTGATTTATGTTTTTATAACTATGTTTGTCATTTTCTTGAACTAGGTTAAATTTCTAGCTTGAGAAATGTTTTTGTTAATTAAGACATTAATGGTGGTTTGGTTGAAACAGGAGAGACAGTTTCATAACTCATAGAGCTTTTTGCGACGCTTTAGCGGAAGAAACCGCTAAGATAAACGCAGCGACTCATCTTGACGGTTTAGCCGCAGCAGGAATGAATCTTAACTATCAATATCTCATGGGAACACATATCCAACCGCTTCAACCATTTGTACCGCAAACGCCAACAAATCATCATCATCATCATTTTCAACCTCTACCCACGTCCTCGTCTTCACTTTCCTTATGGATGGGACAAGACATCGCGCCGCCTCAACCGCAACCGCAAGACTACGACTGGGTTTTCGGAAACGCTAAAACCGTGGCGTCTGCTTGCATTAATCACGATGAGGTCAATACACAAACCGCAAACGCGAGTTCTAACACTACTACTACTCTCTCTGTCCCTTCTTTGTTCAGCAGCGACCAAACGCAAAACGTAAACGCAAACGCGAATATGTCCGCAACAGCGTTACTACAGAAAGCAGCTGAAATTGGCGTCACCTCAACTACAGCGACCAACGATCCGTCAACGTTTCTTCAGAGTTTAACCTCCGATCAAACCACCGTTACTCCGATCAGTTATGACGGTGGCGAGAAGTTCTTCTCTTTGTTCGGATCAAACAACAACACTGGATTAATAAGTCATAGTCATCAGGAGATTGAGAACGCTAGAAATGACGTTACGGTTGTGACTGCGATGGGTGAATTACAGAATTACCCTTGGAAACGTAGAAGAGTTGATGGTGGAGGAGAAGAAGGAAGAGGAGGGCAAACTCGGGATTTTCTTGGGGTCGGTGTTCAAACTTTGTGCCATTCATCGTCTATCAATGGATGGATTTGAAACAATTTAAAAGTTTCGGGGTAATTGATAAATAAATAAAAAGGATAAGGAATATTTTGTAATTTCCATCATTTTCTCATTAAGAAACTTATTGTAATGGAAGTTGTATTTTTTAATTATTAATTAAAGATTTTATTTAAGCTTATGATATAAGTGTAATCAATGTGTTTATCGTACATATATTCATCGTATTGTCTCCAATGAATTTTCTTTGGAATGTAGGAAACACAAAGACATTCAGAATCTTTTGAATTGTGTTTTATTGTACAAATATTATTAGTACAACACTTATCATAAATATGAAAAAATCAAATGTACCTAACTTGTATAGTCAAAATGATCATAATTATTCACATTAATATTCTGATTAAACTTTAGCTATTATTGTTAAGCTTTAAATCACATCATATCAAAAAAACATTTACGCATTTCGGTTATATATTTATATCATATATATTTTTACTGTTTTTTTCAACTATTAAATTGACTAGAATCAATTAATAATATAAATTTACCCTCTATAACTCTAAATAATATTATATGAAAATTACGTGATTTCTTGCAGACAAACTCTGGAGCGAAAGACATTAAAGGTGTATCTATTCTCACTGTTTTCTCATAGATCATCAAGCTTCATTGAGTTGAGCTTATAATTATAATACACATACACTACAAGAAAAAAATGTATTGATATGTAATATTTTGTAACAGTAACACATATTTCGTTATAATATAAAAATATTATTATAAATTTGTGACGATTTGTAAATAGTTACAATAAAAATATCACAAATATATATTGATAACAAAAACGTCACAATATACTTGTGATAATTAAATTTGATGATAATTTTATCACAAACCATTACGCAATAAAATTATAATGATTTGTAATAATAAAATTCGTATAGTCTTGAACACTTTTTCGGTTCATGGGATGCATGGTCTACGATTAAAATCATAATGATAATAAATAGTGTAAAGGCTAACAATTTATAAACTCTTAACATCGTCATATAACCTAAAAACTAAAATAAAGCTAACCAAGTTCACATATGAATTGGGTCAAGGAATAAGGTAATAAAGGAAATAAATTTGGTTTTATAAGCATATTCGGTGCAAAAGATAAAGTGAAGATCCATGCATATTCTCCATTAAAGAGTAAAAAGGTCTAAAATTTTCTTTTTGTATGCAAAGAATATTATACAATTTCATAAAATTAAAAGCATAAATAGCTAGAGTGGAGAAGTGGTGGCTGTGGGGACAATGAAAGGTGGAGACTTTTGGAGCTCAATTATTTAAATTTTTGTAAACCCTAACTCGAAGGCAAAAATTTTATACTTTATAGTGGAGAAAAAGAATAGGAAAAAGAGAGAAAAGCTTCATATTCTTGGCTTAGGCTTTTTCCACCTTTTATCTTATCTTCCTTTTTCTCTTATAAAAAAAGATTCAATCATCTATATATGCATTTTATAGTTATATATAAAGATATGAAAACATTTTTTAAATAGGAAGAGAAAGATAAATCATTTCCCATCAAAGTTTGTTGACTTATAGATTCATTTTTCTCTTGGGAAGCATATCTTCATTACACATAACTAGAAGTTCTTATGTAAATTGATTATGATATGTATAGTAGCTCACAACAGAAGCTCGAGCGCTTCTTGCCACAAATTATGTATACAAATCGCAATTACAAAAAAAATCACAAAAATTTATTAAATAGTTACGAGTTAACCATAAATCTTTCTAGTAAGATCCATATACTATTTTGTGACTATGTCATAGCTAATAAAAAAACAAAATTCTTCAATAAAAACAATTTGTTGTAACCATGTTTATATTACGATAAGTTTGAATAACGTATTTGCTGAATAAGTTAGGTTATTAGATTGCTAATCAACTTGCTCGGATATATATCATCTTTACTAACTCTGCAAAATTTGTTGTAATACCATCATATTTCATAAACTCGTCTTCATCTCTTAAATTAAGAGATGTACTAAGAGAAATTCCTAAAATAAAAGGTGAGTATTAATCTCAAAAGTTTGTATATTGATGTTGGAAAAGGGTTAAATTATTGTTATGTGTCGGAAAAATAACATAGGAAAGGGTCTTTAATCCTTATGATAACGTGCTGAACTATTTTTCTGCCTCATATAGATGATCTCTGATTCGAAGAAGTGGTAAGACATGACATTGACAGAGATAAACATAGAAACACTTCTGAATGTTGAAAAAATCTATGTCTGATTTGACCCAATAATAAAAACATGTAGGCCATATCAATTCATTATTCCTTTTTCTATTTTTCGTTAAACTTTCATATTCTATTCAAGACAAAAATACTAGCCAAAAACTGAATATAGAGTGATCCATGTCTATTCTTTTATAATCCTCTTTCTTAATTTTCTTTACGACTCTAGAATCAATGAGTGTATATACACAACCAAATCTAAATAGCCATAAAAATTTATTATATAGTCACGACTCACGAGTTTTTTTTGTCACTAGCCTATTAGCTTTTAAATTTCGTTCATAGTATTGTAGTTAGAAAGTTTGATCTCTGGTGCCGTGAGAATTTATAAAGGGATTACACCACTGACCACATGTTTTTGGCCGACTCACGAGTTTATAACTACTGCTATATATATATGATCGTTATCAGAAAAATTATGGCTATATTGTAATTAGTTGATGATATTTGTGTGTATTAGATGATTTTTTTCGTGTTTTTTTTACCGATAGGTAGTGGTAGATTTTTTTTTTGTTCACTTGTTATATTTCATAATTTTTTTAGAAATTTTTTAAAAAGTCGTACAACAATTTCAAACATCAATGAGAAATCAAAAATAGTCTAAGATAATAAAATTAGACGAACAAAAAAGACAAACCAAGCAATTGTAATTACACAAGGAGCTTCAAGCCCATGATGGTAACAAAAAAAGAGCTTGAAGCCCAAAAGGCCCACTATAGAATATTAGAAAGCCCTAATTTCCGATACACATAGGAGTGGGAGAGAGAGGAGAAGTGAAGAGAAGCAGAGAAATGAAATTCACAGATTCTCCGGTGATTGATCTGACGATAAACGGCACGAAGCTCTCAATCCAACAAGACAATGGTTCGATGCACGTCGGAACTTCCGTTTGGCCTTGCTCTCTAATTCTCTCCAAATTCGCTGAACGGTGGTCGACGGTGGACTCATCATCCTCATCATCTCCAAATCCATACGCCGAGTTTCTCGATTTCCGTCGCCGTCGCGGTGTTGAGCTAGGCACCGGATGCGGAGTCGCCGGTATGGCTTTTCACTTACTAGGTTTAAGGGAGATCGTACTGACAGACATAGCTCCAGTCATGCCAGCTCTCAAGCACAATCTGAAACGAAACAAATCGGCGCTTGGAAAATCCCTAAAAACCTCGATTGTTTACTGGAACAATCGGGAACAAATCTCGGCGCTAAATCCACCGTTCGATTTGGTAATTGCAGCGGATGTTGTGTATATTGAGGAATCAGTTGGGCAATTAGTGACGGCGATGGAGTCGCTTGTGGCGGATGATGGTGCGGTGTTGCTTGGTTATCAGATTAGGTCACCGGAAGCTGATAAGCTATTTTGGGAACTATGCGACGTCGTTTTTAAGATTGAGAAAGTTCCTCATGAACATCTTCATCCTGAATATGCTTATGAGGAAACTGATGTTTACATCTTTAGGAAGAAAGCTAAGAAGACTCTGACTGATTCAGAGTGAAGCCATTTTTTTCTTCTATATAATGTATTTTTTAACAATTATATGTTTTTGTTGTTGTTCTTCTTCTTCTTCTGAAACTATCAAAGAAATCTTTGTCTAAGCTTAACACATATTGTTGCTTCGTAGTCGTAGATGCTTCTTGGATTGTCAATTCATAGTTCACAGAAAAAAACAAAGAAGAAGATGACGAAGAAGAAGAAAATGGGCTTTTTGGGCCTATTTAAATAATGGGCTTTTTAAAGAGTTAACGAAACTATAAAGACATAAGCTTGTATTTATTACAGAAGTCAGGTCCATGATCCAAACAGAAGCGACAACACATTGGTCCAAAAGACCAAAATTAATTCGAGCGAATGAAGAAACAAACAGAGAGAGAGAAACGCGATTCCTGAATCAAGAACTCCCTCGATTTTCTCGAAAACCCACACAAAGTAAAACAAAATAGACAAAAAAAACCATCTGACAAAGTCACCAAACACTGGCAAGGTTTTATTAAAAAAAAATCAATTTTTCATTTTTTTCTTCTCTCAGTCAATTCGCAATTCAATTCCTTTATTGAATTCAATAAAAATACAGAAGAAAGAATGGAAAAAAGAGAAAAAAGAAAAGTGATTATGATGGAAAGGAATAGTCAGAGGCTAAACACTGTTGTTGTTGTTCGTTCGTTTGCTGTTCTTGTTCGCGATTTCTGCTTCCCTTTTAGTATTTCTTTTAATATTAAAATTGTTCTCGGTTTTATTAATGATCTTGTCGATAATTTTGCTAAAATGTTTAATGTTTTTGATTTTATTTGTGAATTTCCCAATCACATTCGTAGTTGTAGAGAGAGAAAGGTTTTTTCTTTTTGGTCTTTTTGGTGGAAGATTTTTATTCTTCTTTACTTCTTCCTCTTTTTCGTCAAACCAAAAATCCAACGGTGTTCGTGAGATATGTGTTTTCTTCTTCATCTTCTCTTCACAAAAAAGTCCACAAATCTTTCTCCACCAATTTCATCTTAAGTCTCAAGCTTTTTGATCCGTCTTTGAAGTTTCTCTATAGTAACAAGTTGCTATTTTTGTTTTATTTTGGCCCCCCAAATCTGTTTTTTTGGTTGTTGGTTGATTTTAGGGTTTCAGTTTTTTTGGATTTGGGGATTGTTGTTTGTTTGAGAGAAAATGGAAGGTGGGTCTGAAGCAGAGAAGAATAAAACACCTGAAGGTGGTGAAAGTAAGTCTAAACGGAAAATGAAAACTGCTGCTCAACTTGAAGTGCTTGAGAACACTTACGCAGGTTTGTCTTCTCTTAAAGTTTGTTAATTTTGAGTTTTGGTTCTGTGAGTTTCGTGTTTAATGTTTGGATTCAATTTTTCAGCTGAGCCTTATCCTTCTGAAGCTATAAGAGCGGATCTCTCAGTAAAGCTCAATCTCTCTGATAGGCAGTTGCAGATGTGGTTCTGTCACCGGCGACTTAAAGACCGGAAATCCACAACGCCGAGTAAACGGCAACGTAAAGAGTCGACTATAACCCCTGTGGAACCTTCAAAAACAGGCGCCAATGCCGGTGATTTGGTGGCGGGAAATGAGCGTCATGAGCTTGATTCTAAAAGAGCTGCTCGAGGTAGTGGTAGTGGTGGTGTGACTGTCGTTAGGCGGTTTAATGAACCGTCTCCGGCTGAACTTAGAGCCATTGGTTATGTAGAGGCTCAGTTAGGAGAGTGTTTGAGAGATAATGGACCTATTCTTGGAATGGAGTTTGATCCTTTACCTCCTGGTGCATTTGGAATGCCTATAGGTATACACTACATTCTGCTTCTTAGTATTGACAGAAATGTTGTTCTATTAGCTATTCAATACAAAAATGTGTTTTTTTTTTCGCGTGGAACAGAAATGCCAAGCCATCATCGCAAGGCGAGTAGGCAAGCTTTTGAGACCAACATATATGTCCGATCAGATGTAAAGCCTATCAAAGTTAGTTTGCATTAGTTTATGTCTTATTTTGTGTTGTTGCTGCTCAAGTCTTTCTTTTTCTGTTGCTCTTAACAATTTGTCATTTTTCCATTTTAGGAAACTGTGAGGACCATTCGTGAATATCAATTCATTCCTGAGCTGCCATCTTCGAGGACTGATCATATGGAAAGAGTTTCTCCGTCACATCATTTTGGAGTTCCACTTGATGCTACAGTTATGAGGACTTCAGCTGTGTCTGCGGTACATCGGGATGACTACAAAATTTCACCTCAGATACCAAATTTGAATCTTGCAACTCATCAAGCCAAACCCGCGCATGTTTATTCCCCTAACTTGGATGAGTATGGATCACCGTATCAGAAAAGCTACATGGTTGCTGGTGCACATGGAAACTTAGGTGATCATCCAATTCGTGATGATCCTTTTGTACAAGCTGAGAGAGAAATTGGTAATGATGATGATGAGGATGAAGCCCAGCAATTAGAGAGAAAACGCAAGGTATGGAAAAAAGATTGATCTTGTGAACTTTTGTATTGTATAAATAGCTGGGAACTGTCGTCATGTTTTATTCTTCTTGTATATTCACTGTAGAGTGAAGAAGCAAGAATATCTCGTGAAATTGAGGCTCATGAGAAGAGGATTCGAAAAGAGCTTGAGAAACAAGATATGCTGAGGCGAAAGGTCTTGTTTTGATCTAAGCTAAGCGCATACTTTATTAACTGTATATGCTGTTTGTTTGTTTTTACATTGTGACAATTGATTGTTTAGAGAGAGGAGCAATTAAAGAAAGAAATAGAGAGGCAAGACCGCGAAAGACGAAAAGAGGAAGAACGTCTTTTACGTGAAAGGCAGAGAGAGGAAGAGAGGTACATGAAAGAGCAAATGCGAGAGATGCAGCGCAGAGAGAAGTTCTTGAAGAAAGAAACAATCAGGGTAATGTGACACATGCACTTACCTTTAAGTTCCTAATTTGGGTGGAATATTGTCTCCTCATTTGTACCTGTTAATTGGGAATCAGGTTGAGAAAATGCGACAGAAAGAAGAGATGCGTAGGGAGAAAGAGGCTGCAAGGCTTAAAGCTGCTAATGAGAGGGCTATTGCTCGTAAGATTGCAAAGGAATCTATGGAACTTATTGAAGATGAACGCTTAGAACTCATGGAAGTTGCTGCTTTAACCAAAGGATTGCCTTCAATGCTCGCACTTGACTTTGAAACTTTACAGAACCTTGATGTATATAGAGGTGAATTAGTAAAATAAGTAGTCTTTATTTTGTTTTTCAAATATTTTCAGCTGTTTATCTAAATTGTATCTTATATTCTTTCAGAAAAGCAGGCCTTATTTCCCCCGCCATCTGTAAAATTGAAAAAGCCATTTGCAGTCAAACCGTGGGATTGTTCTGATGAGAATGTTGCAAACCTCCTCATGGTGACTTTTTAATCATATCTTGTTTATTTTCTTTTCCACATATATGTAAATATTAGTAACTAATGTGACCGTAGTACACATAGAAACGATTTTTTCTTCATGTATTTTAGTTATCCTTATAACATTTTTCTATTTGCTTGAAAACTTTCAGGTGTGGAGATTCTTAATCACTTTTGCAGATGTACTTGGTCTTTGGCCTTTTACCCTGGACGAGTTTGCTCAGGCATTCCATGACTATGTAAGTGTTTCACTCTTTCGTAAGTTTATACAACTAGATCTAAAAGGATTGCTTTTCTCAACTTTTCCTTGTTGATTCTGTAGGACCCACGGTTAATGGGAGAGATACACATTGTTCTTTTGAAAACTATAATCAAAGATATCGAGGGTGTTGTAAGATCGCTTTCGACTGGTTTTGGAGCAAACCAGAATGCTGCTGCTAATCCTGGAGGGGGTCATCCTCATGTAGTGGAGGGTGTAAGTTACCCCTTTTTTTTTTTTTTTTTACAATGTATAATTTTCTCCTAATCCTCCTAATGTTTGGTATGATGCAATATTGGGATTAGGCATACGCGTGGGGTTTTGATATATGCAGCTGGAGGCGAAACTTGAACGTTTCTACATGGCCTGAGATTTTGAGGCAACTCGCTCTCTCTGCCGGGTTGGGACCACAACTGAAGAAACGGAACACTAAGACTGTGTCTGTTCATGATGATAACGAGGTGTGTAATATAATATATTCTGTTAATTTCAGTTTTACTACTATATTCTGACCTCTATTTTTTAAGTGTAGGCCAACAACTCTGAGGATGTGATTTTCAACCTAAGGAAAGGAGTAGCAGCTGAGAATGCTTTTGCCAAGATGCAAGAAAGGGGACTTTCTAATCCGCGACGATCACGGCATCGTTTGACTCCAGGCACTGTTAAATTTGCTGCATTTCATGTTCTATCTATTGAGGGTGAAAAAGGTTTGACCATTCTTGAGGTTGCAGATAAGATTCAGGTAAAGCTGGTCTAAATATTATTTTTCTTGAACTTTGTTACGCAGGATTATGTTTCATTATCGTTTTCTTTCTTATTGATCGCAGAATTCAGGATTGAGAGATCTAACGACGAGCAGGACACCTGAAGCATCAGTTGCTGCTGCTTTGTCTCGGGATACAAAACTCTTTGAGAGGGTAGCTCCTTCTACGTACTGTGTGCGTGCTTCGTATCGAAAGGATGCAGGTGATGCTGAGACTATATTTGCTGAAGCAAGAGAGAGAATACGCACATTTAAGAGCGGTGTTACTGATGTAGAAGATGTTGATGATGCTGAGAGAGATGAAGATTCTGAAAGCGATGTTGGAGATGATCCAGAGGTTGATTTGAACACTAAAAAGGGTCCCGATGCTGTGGAGATAGAAAACTTAATTGGCGTTGAACCAGTGTTGGAAAATGGTAAACTGGAAACTGTAAACCTGAAAACGGAACCTGGACTGCCTCGTATCCCCTCTAGCTCCAAGGATATGAAAGATGAGAAAGTGGATAAGATTGTAGCGAAACGACCTCTTGAGGATGCGGTAGCAAATGATGAGGTCAATGCTTGTTTTGATGAGAGCAAACTTGGAGAACAGTGGGTTCAAGGACTCATAGAAGGAGATTACTCGAATCTCAGCGTCGAAGAACGTTTAAGTGCACTTGTTGCTCTGATTGGTATTGCCATCGAGGGAAACACAGTCCGAATCACCCTCGAGGTATTTATTTTCTTATTCTGAAAATATTGGACTTGCAGTTTCTTTGATCTTTTTTACCTTAATCAGGTTCTGTGTGTTGCGAGAGCAGGAACGATTGGAAGTTGCCAGTGCTTTAAAGAAACAGATGTGGGGTGAAGTGCAACTCGACAAACGCTGGAAAGAAGAGTCCTTGGTTCGAGCGAATTACCTTTCATACCCAGCAGCAAAGCCGGGGTCAAATATCGCAACCCCTGCATCTGGAAATCAAGAAAGCTCATCAGCGGATGCAACTCCAATCTCCTCACAGGACCCCTTGAGTCTTCCACAGATCGATGTGAATAACGCTGGACCAAGCTTGCAATTGCAAGAGAATGTATCTGGAATTGAGAATTTGCAGTATCAGCAACAACAGGGCTACACAGCAGACCGGGAACGGCTGCGGGCGCAGTTAAAAGCCTACGTTGGATATAAAGCCGAAGAGCTATATGTATATAGGTCGCTTCCACTAGGTCAAGATCGAAGACGCAATCGCTATTGGCGATTTTCAGCATCAGCCTCTCGGAATGACCCCGGTTGTGGTAGAATATTCGTTGAACTTCAGGATGGGCGATGGAGGCTCATTGATTCCGAAGAGGTATATACAAAAAGGCTTAAAACTCAATTAAAAAATGTTGAACATCTGTTGATAACAGTCATTGAGATTTCTTTTGATTCTGGGTTTTCAGGGTTTTGACTATTTGATGAAGTCACTAGATGTTCGTGGTGTACGAGAATCCCATCTTCACTTCATGTTGGTGAAGATTGAAGCATCTTTTAAAGAAGCAGTGGGAGGGAATGTGGAAGCGGATCCTGGGTTGGGTTATATATCTTCTAGCTTGGATTCATATGCTACAGAGATCTCCACCACGTTTAGGATTGAGCTAGGGGATAGTAAGGCTACTGAGAGATGCAGCGTATTGGAACGGTTCCAGAGCTTTGAGAAGTGGATGTGGGATAATATGCTGCATCCGGGTGCGTTATCTGCATATAAGTACGGTGCCAAGAAAAGGAGTCTTCTCAAGATATGCAGAATCTGTGCGGAATTACACTTTGTTGGGGATTTAAGCTGTCCTAGTTGCGGTCTTTTCCGTGAATGTTCGGCGGCTGGTGAGGTCTGTTTTGCTGAGCAAGTTGCTCAACTCAGTAATAGTTTGAGAGGTGGAGAATTTGGATTTGTCTTGCGTGGCTCGATCTCATCTCCCAGTAGAATAAAACTGCTGAAGATTCAATTAGCACTCGTCGAAGTGAGTTTCTTCAGACTTTTTCTTAGGTCTTCATATAACTTACGAATGCCCAATCTGTTTTTCTGGTACTGAGCACTGAAGGGAAACAGAACACCTTTTAGTTCGGTTTGATATGGTTTCGGATTTTAGAACTAATGAGTATCTTGAATCTTTTGTATTGGTCAGGCTTCTCTTCCACCAGAAGGACTTGAAGCTTTTTGGACAGAAAGTCTTAGAAAAGCTTGGAGTCTAAAGCTCTCGTCATCAAGTTCCCCCGAACAACTTCACGAGGTTCGTTTTTCCAAATTTTGCAGCAATACAAACTTATCTTCTTGGCAATTCTGATATTGTGAAACTTGCTTGGTTTAGGTTCTCACAGTGTTAGAGGTCGCACTAAAGAAAGATTTTCTGTCTTCAAACTTTGAAACAACTGCTGAACTCTTGGGTTACAAAGAAGAAACCCTCGCTAACGATTTCCCTTGTGCGGTTAATGTACTACCGTGGATACCAAAGACAACTGGAGGTGTAGCTCTGAGACTCTTTGAATTCGACAGCTCGATTACTTACACCCCAGATCAGAAAAACGATCCTCAAAAGGACAAAGAGTCTGAAGATTTTGTCGTAAGTATAGAACAATGAATGCTATTAATTTGTTTTCTTTATTATTCACATACTGAAATCTCTACTTATTTAAAAGGGTATGGAGACAGATTTTGTGACAAACCTTCAAGAAAAGGACGTAATGGAGACTCCTATACAAGTTGCTTACACGCAAGAAGAGAACTGGACGGATCCTGGTTTAGGTGGTCCTTCTAGCTCTGGACGAGGAGGTCGACCACTGAGAGGACGTGGTAGGCCTCGTTCCCGTGGAAAGAAACCAGCGGTTTCTGGTAGACCACCACGAAGTGGAGCAAACTCAAATGGCGAAGCCACATTGAGACCCAGAGCTCAACCACGAGCGGCAGGTAGAAAGAATGGGCGACGTGGCAGCACCAAAGGCCGGAAGAGACCAACAAAAGGAACTCTCAGTATATCTAATGAAGTAGGAGGAGGTCAGGCTAAGGAAGTTATTGTCACGCCCAGAACCAGTCTTCAAGATAACGATGATGATTGGATCGAAACGCCTGAACTGCAAGATGATGATGGAGAAGCTAGTAGCTCAGGGAGATCGTTTCAGTATAAGGACTATGATGATGTCATGGCTCCCACTGACGGTTTCAACGGCGAGTCGAGTAAATTAGTAGGTAGGGGTGAGTTTAGCTTACATAGTGATGATGAATACGAAGAAGATGAGGATATGAACACGAATGTGAATGATGATGATGAAGATTACGTAAATGATGATGATTCAGATGGTAGAGAGCAGATGGAGATTAACAATGATGCATCTCGGAAAAGGTTTACGTTTGAAGATCCTGATCTAACATCTTCATCTTCTTCTGATTTTCAGTAACTGATTAGTGACGGTAACTACTAAGCTTTTTTTTGTATTCTTCAAAATGAATATTTTTTGTTGTTAACTATATTTTTTTTAACCCTTTTTAAGCTTACGTCAATGTGATCTTGTCTCTTTATCGTCCTCTGATTGTACATATGCAGACTAAGGCACAAAATCTGATCTACAAACTAAACACTTCCTAATCTTGTCTCTTTATCGCAACTCTTTTCTTAAATTTATATTATATATACGATCAATAGACAGAATCATATTCATAGTTTAAAATTCCAAACAATATTATTTGAGGATTATGTAATTTTTTAGAGTCGAATTCCGATGGAAAGACAGTAAAAATGGACTTAGCTACCTAATAAAAAAAAGTTTCCTAAATTTATATTTATCTTTCTTTTATAACAATTGAATCGACAAAATCAAATTTATAATCTAAATTTCCAAACAATATTATTTGAGGATTATGTAATTTTTTGGAGTCGAATTATGATGGAAATACCGTAAAGATGGACTTACCTACCTAACAAAAAAAATTCCCTAAATTTATATTTGATTTTCATTTTATAACTATGGAATCGACAAAATCAAATCTATAATCTAAATTTCCATTTATAAAAGATCTAGCTAACTACATAGGATAACATAACTTTTTTGAAGTCGAACTTATGTGATATTAACATTTAAGAGTAGAATTATTAATTTATTAAAGTTCTATATCACACACCATTATCTTTTTCTAGAACAGATATTATATCTCGATCTATATCAAACCGTGAAATCTATGTAACTATTCCCTTAACGTTACGTAGTTATATTATAATGATTGTAAAATTATAATAAAATTCTTAAATCATTTTTGGTGTTGGGTTGTACACAGAGAATGATATAGCTAGTGGGACTGAGAACGACGTCGTGCAGCTCTCAATAAGCTTAGAGACAAAGAACCTACTCGCCTCTTATGACTCACAAGACCAGCCAAAACTCTCCTCTCCACATATCACAAACCATCTCTTGTTTTTTTATATTCTAAATATCATCTCAATCATATATATACATTTTTCTTAAGAATTAGTTTTTAAAAAGTGTCTTATATGTAAGTTTAAAAACACTTAAGAGACAGTTTTTTCTTTTTTCTTTTTGTATTTATTTGCTTTTTTTATTATGATGTATAGGTACATTTATTTACAATGTGCATGCGCAAATCTTTTATTTATTTTTATGTGTTTAACCAAAACAAATAAACACTGTTTTTATTATGTGAGTCAAAAAGTAAAATTTATGTCTAAATCTTTATTGGATATTATATCATTTATAAAAAATTTATAAGGGAATTAAATATTTAGCTAAGGATAGAAGACAAAGAAAAATAATGATTGTGTCAAAACTTAAAAGAATTTTAATTTTTGCAGTTAATATAATTTTGAAAGAATTCGTTTAAAATATAAGTATCTAGCTATAGAAGAAAATAGTTAATTAATATCTGAGATTTTGTAGAATTATTAATTCTGTATTTTCAATATATAGTATATAAATCAAGATATATGTTATGTGAAGAATTATTACCTGGTACAATGTACTTGAAATGGTTATAAAATCGAGACCTGACTAATAAAGAAAAGTAGGGTTGCAAATGGACAATATATTTCAGAAGTTTATTGTTATTTGACATGTTTTCGTTACGTATTTGGAGTATCAAATGTGTCCCAATTTGATGGATTAATCAAGCATATTCCTGCATTCTCTAAGTGCTAATTATCATGTCGACCAGTAAGAAATAAAAAAACATAGATATTAAATGTTTTGAAATCATTTAAAATGAAACAAGAAATATATATTTCACTAACAAAATGTAAATAACTTTAGGGATTATGCGTTAAAAAAACCAAGGGGTTTCTTGGTTTAGTTCATTTTTCTAACAAAATATCATAAGTTTAAGTGACTTATGTTTTAAATATGATATTATTAATGTCTAACTCCGGATATTAAAAAAAACTACAAGTTTTTTTTGTTGTCAACATTGGGTCACAAATGGTCAGCCCATTAGCCAAGTTCTTGCAAATGCAAGCGGGGGGACTCGATCCCATGATGTCTAAAGAAAACTACAAGTTAAGTATCTAAAACTTTTATTTTTTATATCAGAAAAACAAACAAATCTTTAAGATAATAGAGAAGTTTGAAAAAAAATACTATTTCGATAAAAAGCAATTTTGTTGCTAATAAAAGTACGAAAAAATTATTTGGTTAAGTAGTTAAATATTTATCTTTTGTATAGTTTGATTTACACAAGTTCGATTCCATAATATTGCGTTGCCAC
>JAKUCM010004138.1:0-42674 GCA_023374145.1 Lepidium sativum
CATTTGAATAACAAAGTTGTAATTGAGGGCTTACCTTGAAGCCACTTTAAGACAATATGCGGGCTTCTTGTTTTCGTCGACGACATTTAAAATTCTCTATAAAAAAATAATTACAAAGTTGATTATGAAACTATATTAATTACCAGTAGTAACATCACATAAATCTTACAACCAACCATTATATTTTAATAAATATCACAAAATTGTAAACATATATTCCCTCTGCTTTTTTTAATATTTGATGTTTTAGATATTTCACACATATTAACAAACTTTTGGTAATGTCTTAATTAGCCTTATTTTTTGTTAGAAAATACAAAGTAAAATATTAACTATAAGTAAAACTATAAAATTAAATAAGAATAAAATAGAAAATGTTAAGTCAAATATTCTAGAGTTCGACAATCTCAATCACAAACTAAGAAGAAGAAATCGATGAAACAAGAGAAAAGTATAATAAGAAGTCCTTCTCTTATTAACTCAACAAAAGGAAATAACTCAAACCCTTAAATCTCTCAACAACAAAATCTCATGTATCTTCTCATATATATACACTCGAATAAACCAAAATAATAAGGGAAAATCAAAACTTTAATCCAACCGAAAAACATAACATAAACCAAACTACCTTGGTTCTCAAGCTATCTCAAGCTTATCCAACATTCTCCCCCTTAAGCTTGAGATTGTCGATGTCCACAACTCCGATAAGGTCTCGTGTCTCTCTGAACCATAATCTTCCAAGTGCTTTTGTCAAAATGTCCACTCTTTGTTCACTCCCGGGTACATGTTCCATCTCCACTTGTTCATTATCAACACATTCTCTTATAAAATGATATCTTGTATGTATGTGTTTGCTTCGTCCATGAAACACTGGATTCTTTGTGAGAGCTATGGCTGATTTGTTGTCCACTCTTAGTATGGTTTTGTCATGAGTCTTACCGACAGCTTCTCCAAGCAATTCTTGTAGCCAAATAGCTTGTTTAGCAGCCTCCGTTGCAGCCATAAACTCAGCCTCACACGATGACAATGCAACGGTTTCTTGCTTTTGTGAACACCACGTGATAGGACAATTGTTTAGATAGAATACATGACCCGTAGTACTCCTTCCGTCATCCATATCCACATTGTGAGAGCTATCACTATATCCGATCAGTTTTAAACTATCCTCCGACCGAAACACCAAACCAAGCTTTATCGTACCTCGTAAGTATCTCAATATCTGTTTTAGGGCCGACCCATGTGATTCCTTAGGTTCATGCATATACCTACTTAGCACTCCAACACTATAAGACAAATCAGGTCGTGTATGCAATAGGTATCTAAGACACCCAATGCTTCTTCTATATTCCGTTGCATCAACACTCCTCTCTTTGTCCGATTTGGTTAACTTTAGGTTCATCTCCATAGGAATGTGACAAGCATTGCAACCATCCATGTGAGTCTCGGTCAGTACTTTATGTGCATATCTACCTTGGTTTAGTGCAATGCCTCCTTCAAACTGATGCACCTCAATCCCAAGATAATAAGTCAACTTGCCAATGTCACTCATTTCAAAAAGTCTTGCCATCTCTTTCTTGAACTCCAGTACTAACTCTAACAACGAACTCGTGACTAAGAGATCATCGACATAAACTGCGATCATGACAAGATGTCCGCCTTCTTTCTTTCGGTAGAGTGACAGTTCTTTTGAACACCGATGAAACTTTAGGTCACGAAGAACCTTATTGAGCTTATCATTCCATGCTCTTGGAGCTTGTTTCAGCCCATAAAGTGCCTTTCTCAGTTTATAGACCTTGTCCTCACTTCCTACAACTTTAAAACCCTCTTGTTGTACTACATAAACTTCCTCCTTCAAATCTCCGTGAAGGAAGGCCGTTTTTACGTCAAGGTGATGTATCTACCAGCCTTTGGTAGCTGCTAGTGCTATGATAAGGCGGATTGTCTCAATCCTTGCTACGGGTGCAAAGACTTCATCATAATCAATCCCATGTTTTTGAATGTATCCCTTTGCTACCAGCCTTGCTTTGTAGTTGTTAATGCTACCATAGGAGTTCCTTTTGATCTTAAACACCCACTTTAAACCAATTAGTTTACAACCAATAGGACACACGACCAAATCCCAAGTTCGGTTTTTCTCTATAGAAAGAATCTCATCTTCACAAGCATCTACCCAAACCTTTAATTGTTTAGCTTCACTAAAATACCAAGGTTCATCATTCAAAGAGAGTAGAAGACGTTCTCCCTCTAGTTCAGCCAAATAGAGTTCATAATCACTCAAATACCGTGGTGTTACCAATGATCGAGATGATCGTCTCATACCAGGTTCCTCGTCTTCCTCTCCTTCATCCGCTTCGGTCTCGTCATTCTCGGCAGTCTCGGCAGCTTCCGTGACTTGGACCGGAGCGTGATCTTCTAGCTCGTAGCTCGGGGTGGTTACATATGTGGTCTCTTCTTCCCCTGCTTGTGTCTCGATCTCAAATATACCCGAGCCATCACTCACTCCCGGTTTTGGCTTATCCCAAGTCCAAGCTCTTTCTTCATCAAAAACAACGTCTCGGCTTATTACTATTTTCTTAGTAGTAGGGTTAAGCATTCTATACGCCTTAGAGCCTGGTTCCATACCCAAGTGCACTAGTATTTGAGACCTATCATCGAGCTTTCTCCGACCTACATGTTCTGTTCGGGCATACAAGGTACAACCGAACACCCTTAGATGTTCAAGATTAGGCTTTCTTCCTTTAAACATCTCATACGGTGTTTTATCAACCAACGACCTTGTAGCTACTCTATTTATGAGATAAGTAGCATGTCGAACTGCTTCTCCCCACAACTCCTGCGGCATACTCATATGTTTCAACATACTTCGTGTCATCTCCAACAACGTTCTATTACGCCTCTCAACCACCCCGTTTTGTTGAGGTGAATATGGAGCAGTTAAGTGTCTTTGTATCCCGTGTTTTTGACAGTAGCTTTGGAACTTAAGAGACATAAACTCTCCTACTCTATCCGTTCTCAACATTTGAATCAACTCTCTTGACTCTTGTTCGGCCATATTCTTGAAGAATGTATACTTCTCGAAGGCTTCACTTTTCTCCTTCAACAAAATCGTCCACATATAACGAGAGTAATCATTAATAAGAACGAACACATACCTCTTATGTGCTGGAGTTTTAGGTGTGATGGGTCCACAAAGATCTCCATGTATTAGTTCTAGAGGTCTAGTAGCTCGAAAGCTAGTTGCTTGCGGGAAAGGTTTTCGTGCTTGTTTCCCACGAAAGCATGATTCACACATCTCTTTCTCGATACTAATCCTTGGTGGACCTTCTACTAACCCTCTGTTGATCATGAGCTTCATAGTTTATGGATTTACATGACCCAACCGAGCATGCCATCTCATTGATTCCTTCGAACACATTAAGTGTAGCTGTTCAACGACTTTAACTTCTAATACGACTTTATAAACTCGATTTGTTGAACGAGTTGTGTTTATCAACACTTGGCCTAGACGATCATACACAGTTAGCACATCTTTCTTCATTTGTACTTCACACCCCGATTTCGTTGCTTGGCCAAGACTAATAATATTACTCTTCAACTTAGGAATATAGTAAATATGATGAAGGAACTTCGTTTCTTTGTTCTTGAGCACGGAACGAATAGAGCCTTGTCCTTTGATATCAATTCGTGAGTCATCCCCAAACCTAACCTTTCCGGTTATACTCTCATCAATGTTCACAAAGAACTCACGATTTCCACACATATGATTACTAACTCCATTGTCGAGATACCAAATTCTGCTCGAATCATGTTTTTCTTCGAATATACTCGGATTCACCTTATTCTCATTCAAGAATACCACTTCGTGCATCATCAACGTGTCAGCCTTTTGTGTGTCATTGTCACTTATCTCCTTGGACTCTTGCAATTTCAGCATTCGATCGGGACAGTTTACTGCATAGTGTCCTTTCTTGTCACACTTAAAGCACGTTATGCTTGATTCAAGTTTTAGCAACCGATCTGGACAATTTGAAGCATAGTGACCTTGCTTCTCACACCTAAAGCACGTTACCCTATTCTCCTGTTCTCTATCATTCCATTGACGTTCTGGTCGGAACCATAACATCCTTGTCCCCTTCCTCTTCAACCAAAACGACCACCTCTTCCTCTTCCTCGACTGCCACTACTATTCTCTTCCGACGGGGTATACATTAATTTGTCTTGTTCTTCTTGTTCCTCATCCTCAGCCCCAATTCTTTCTTCATACGGTTTCAACCTTCCAACAATATCCTCAAAACTAGTTGTCTTTAGGTCAAGAACTTGTTCTACAGAAGCAACGATGTGAATGTACCTTGTCCGCGGTAAACTTTTCAAAAATTTCTTCACAAGTTTCGTCTCTTCAATTGTTTCACCAAGTGAAGATGTTTTCGTTGCAATTTCTGAAAGTTTTCCCACGAACGAATCAGTTGTCTCTGATTCCCTCATTCTAAGTCGATCAAATTCTGCCATAAGTGTTTGAAGCCTAGCTTCCTTGACACGTTCAGCTCCAACATAACGTGTTTTAATGGCCTCCCACACGGACTTTGCTTGATCGAGCTCTCCTACTTGCAAAATCAAGGATTCGGGTATCGATTGGAACAATATGGCAATGGCCATATTATTCTTTTTACCTGAATCTTCACCTGTCTCAACTGCTTCCCATACCTCGTTTACCTTGAGGGCTATCTTCATTTGTATAGTCCACACCGTGTAATTGTCTTTCGTAAGCATATGGCACTTGATTTGTGAGGAACTTCCTCCAACTTTCATCGTAACCATTCCTTCACCACTCGAAGTTTCTTCTTCACCTTCGATCTTCTTTCCGTCCTTAGCCATGTTTCTTTAACCTCGCTCTGATACCAAATCTAGAGTTCGACAATCTCAATCACAAACTAAGAAGAAGAAATCGATGAAACAAGAGAAAAATATAATAAAAAGTCCTCTTATTAACTTAACAAAGGGAAATAATTCAAACCCTTAAATCTCTCAACAACAAAATCTCATGTATCTTCTCATATATATACACTCGAATAAACCAAAATAATAAGAGAAAATCAAAACTTTAATCCAAACCGAAAAACATAACCTAAACCAAACTAGCTTGGTTCTCAAGCTATCTCAACCTCTTGGCAATTGGGAACATAACTTTTAGAAAATCGCCAGCCCACAGCATAGATGCAAACTTAGTACATATGTGTGTGTATATATATCAACATCCTATATTTATGCTAAGTCGTCACTAAACATATATTTATGTAATGGAATCAAAATGACAACTTGAGAAACACCACTTTTATTCAATTATGAAAATCTTTACAACATGGCTTCTGCTTCTCAAATCATGGGAAATTCTGTGAGGATCACAAAGGCAGACATTTCGGATTCTCTGAGGTATCTTAACGTTCCTCTCTCCATGAGTTTCACCAGTTTCTGGGTAATGTGTAGTCCCAAACCTTCCCTTGATGTTCCTTTCCTCAAAGGCTGAAATATCTCTCTTACCAGATCCTCAGGTAGTCCTGGTGCCGGATGAATTATCCTGAACTCTAGCTCGACTCTCTTCATTCTCTTCCCTAGAGCTTTGATCCGTGCCATTACCTTGAATGAGATGCATAATCCCTTTAATGCAGGAGTGAAACGGATGCTACTTAAGAGGGTCTCTGAGAGGATTTGCTGAAGCCTTAGGGAGTCTCCATACAGTCTCAGTGATGAAATTTCTTCAGGATAATCGCAGATGATCTGCACTTTACGTTCTATGCTCATCTCCATCACTTGTTTTACAACTGCTTCCAGGGATTCCTCGAGGCTGAATTCGCTGCAACCAAGCTGCGCATAACTGATATAAATCCATGAAAAATCGAACAGAATCAGAACAGAAAATCAAAAAGTAGTAAACCAAGCTAATCAAAACAGTAGAAAATTAGTACCCTTCTTCAATTCCTTCAATGTCTGAGTCGCTTATGACTTTGGCTAACTGCTCCCCACATGAAACGCTTGTCCTCAAGAGCTGCTTTTGCTCTTCACTTAATCCAGATGAAAGCAGCAAATCTTGAAGGAAGGATATTGCCTTTAGGGGGTCCTTCACTTCATGGCGGAGATATGCCAATTTGTTGTGGGCGCAGGCAATCGCCTGCTCTGATATTAGCTGAACCTGTAGAGCATACTGGAGTTCTGGACTAGGTACTTGCACGAAGCATAAAACCCCAGATACCTTTCCCTCAATATCAGTCCTTTTGTTTGCAGAAAGCAATGCCTCGATCAAGCTACCATCAGGATGGTAGAAGCCAAAGAAAAGATTCTCTAAATTCTTCTGGCCAGAACCCACAACACTTAAAGCTATTCTCAGTTTGGTTAACGTGTCATGGTCTTTAAGGCGGCAACCATAATCATTTGAGGTAAAAATTTCCCCTAGAAGCATTTTGTTGACAGCATCTTCTCTCTTTATCCCAGAGAGCTTTTGCATAGCGTCGTTCCACTCTGAGCATAATCCGCTCTCATCAGTCATAAAAATTGGTGGAATAAGAGTCGAAGGGCTCCCCATGATTCTGGCATAATCTCCTTGCACACGGCTATATTTTTCAATAAGCTTTTTCTGGCTTGTAACATCTTGTCCAATGAAGCATACACCAAGAACATTATTCATCATATCTCTGCTACAGCAAGTGTTGACAACTAAATCAATTGGACTGCTTTTCCTTTTAGGACCAAATGTTCTGATCCTGATCTCAGCACCACGTTCTTCACTACCTATTATGTATTATGAACACAAGGCACAGATGAAAATCTGCGAAAACAGTCAAAAAAGATGAAAACAAAATATGAAGGGATGCCTGAAACAACACAAACGAAATTTGCTTCCTTACTACAGATGAGTATGCTTACCTTCAAGAGCCAATGCAAACATGTTCTTAATAGTGTCTACAGAATCGTCCTCAACAAGATCTGATACTGGTTTGCCAATTGCTAGTTCAACTGCCAGGCCAGTTATTTCAGCCGCTTTTGAATTCCAACCATTTATAACACCAGAGGCATCAACCGCAAAGATTGGAACAGCAGCTGTATCAATCAAGCGCACCATTTCATTCACAATAACACACAATTCATCTACTTTCTGAACCCTTTTATCCACAGATGGAACATTAACAACAGTCTTTGAATGCTCCTCTTGTAATGAACCTTTGATTATTAGCTGCAGAGAATTAATTGCATCCATCTCCATGTCATTCCATGGCATGCTTCTCCACCTGACTATTTCCATAAAAGCCTTGAATGAGGATCTAGGATGCATCTTTTTACCATCTCTGTCATTAGGATCATGTCTTGCACCACCCCACCTGATCTGTTTTGCACTGCAAGAACGAAACCAGAAAAGGAAATCTCTTTCGGTAATATGTACGGCAGCCATTCCACAAATTGACTCCCCAAGAACAGAAGCATCTGGATAGCCAGATTCCATTAGACTTTCAGTGGTAAAGCCAGTGTTTCCTCCATTACTTTTGAGAACCCAATTAATTATATCTCTAATTTGTGTCTCTGTAGGGGTAACCCCTAAAGACCAGAGCTTTTCTTGGTAATAAAGAGCTGCTCCATCGCATTTAACAAGATCCATTATATTTGGTGATTGTGTAACTATACCTATGGGTGAATTGCGAAAAAGCATGTCACATAGCATACTCTGGGTTTGCAGAATACGTTTCTCTTTCAACAAAACAGCTGATTCCGCTTCTTTATTGATCTGCACGCCAAACACTTGAGTCAAGAATTCACAAGCATATCTCAAAGGAAACGGCACAAATCTAGGACTAGCGTGATGACAAACTACTAAGCCCCATAATCTTCTCCCTGTCTGCTGATCTCTGTTCATCTCATCACTATCGCTGCCATTGATTGTTACGGACATAACAAGAGATGCCACAGAGCCCATATTACTCATATACTGTGCGTGACAGCCATGAGGAGCTCTCAAAGTAGATCCAGAAAGACTTATGGGCTGTGAGAAACTCTTGTCTTGAACTACTTTAACTGGAGCTGCTGAACAATCACAAATCATCCTAACTTTGTTTCTCATAAAGAGAAATCTGGAAGCTTGCGGTATATCAGTAGCAGAGTAATGCAACCCGAGGTAAGGTTCCAAACCTTTCCTGCAGCATTCAGCAATCACTTCCCCGTGCCCATCTTCATGAAATTTATATACCATCACCCTATCATAACCGGTTAACTCACAAACTTCCTTGACCATAGAATTACAAAGCAACAATATATTCCCACTAGGCAATGCCTGCAATCTTGAAATCGATTTGGCTGCAAGCTTATACGATCTTAATGCCCCAGCAGCAGTCACTGGCACCTCATCCTGACTAACTGGCTCCAAATCTATGACAAGACCTTCTTCAATTCGATGCAGTATCGCATAAAAAGGCTTACCTGAAGACCGGCAATGAAGCGTAATTGGATTCAGAATACTGATCTCACCAAAGTCAACAGCTTTCTGCAAGGAAGAATAACCAGGAGACTGAAAGAGTGATTTGACATCGGTTCCTATGGTCAGAGCTTCAGATTGCTCTATACTTGGTACTGTATGTGGAGTCAGACCCAACATCTCTTGAGTATTTTCACTAAATGCAATGACTTTGAGGTTTTTCTCATCAACAGCTATTAAACAGCCAAAGGGTTGAATCAACATTCCTCTCTGAATCTTCTGTAAGTAAGTTGATACAGCTGAAGAAGGAATGTCGCAAGACGAACTCGGCATGTTCAAGTCAATTGAAGCTGAATAGTCAAATAAACGCTCAGATTCCTCGAAATTTGTGTGTAGCTTTGCATCAACAAGAACCTGTGAAGAAACTCGAGAGTTCTGTCTAGATCGAGTAGAACAGCTTCGTGAACTGTTCGAAGACATTTCTTAATCGTTTCTTTCTTCTCTTCAAAACGAATCTGCAGACGAGAAAAAATCACAAAGCTTTTCTGAAATCCTCTTTCTGGACAGAAGGGAATTCATTAGAAAAAGACACCGAATATTCAGAAATGGAGAGTAGCCAAAATTTGCAAGGATATTGAATCTCCATTAGAGTTTCAATTTCTTGGAGATTTTGCTGCGATGATGATGAGAGGGGAAGATAAATATACCAAAACGTCATGCATTTTTAAGTTAAATGACTCGAACTGTGTGGCAGGTTAGAAAACAAACTACGAGAAGCGTTATCTCGCGTATCAAGAGCTGAACTGCACGCCGTTTCGTTATTCCTAAGAAAAATGTGGATAATGTTTAGAGACATAATTATCTTGAAAACGATATAATATAAAAAGCGTAGTAGTGGATAATGTAAGAGATCACCATATACCATAGCCTCACACTAATTTAATTGCATTCTGATTTTGAAAAATAAGTTTGATTCTCCAGAAAAAGTTTGCATGGCGACTCACTCTCTTCTTCTTCCTCATTTTCATATTCGTCTCTAGCATCTCCATTTTAGAGAGACTCTACCATTCTTCAGTCTATCTCTCACATTCCCGAGAAAATCTTGGTTTTCTCGTGTTCGTTTGAGATTCTTTGCTGAGAAACATTCTCAGCTCGATTCTTCAAATGGCTGTGCAACCAATTTCGCTACTTTACAAGAATGTGAGTTTCTTCTCAAGTTTTTTTTTAATCTTAGTTATGCTTCATCGAACTACAATTTGTATGAAAAAACAACACTTTTCGATCCTGGTAAAAAGTTTTTGTCTTGATCTCAATTGATAAAAGAAAATTATTGTAAGATTCAGAAAGTGATTTTAAGAAACAATTGTGGAAACACTGGTTCAAGATTGTTGCTTTTTCATTAGATAGCAATTAGTAAGGGTTTTGTTTGTGAAATTGATTAATGAAGTATCTTGTTTTATAGCTTCTGTTTGTATCTTTGATTCAAATTTGGCCAAATGTTTTAGCTGAAGATTAGCCCTGGGCATAAGAACCGGATCCAAATACCCGAGTCAGAACCGAACCGAAATTTCGGTTCCGGGTCCGGTTCGGGTCTTCCCTAAAGTAATCATAGGGTCTCGTAGTAGTATACCTATGGGTATCGGGTCGGTTCCGGTTTTTACCCGATACCGTTATCCGTTCTGGTCATTTTCATTTGTATTATTTATTTTTAACAGAAGCTTTTCGTTTTTGGGTAAAATATTAACATTTCGGGTAATTTTTGTAAATAACCGGAACCGAACCGATTCGGAATCGGTTCCGAACCGAAGTACTTATGATATTGCAATGGATATTACGTTTGAGGAACCGAACTGAACCGGAACCGATAGGAACCAAACCGAAACTATATAGGTACCAAAATGGGTATAAAAATACAAGACCCGAAAGAACCGGAACCGATCGGGTCCTACCCGGAACCGAACTGTATACCCAAATGCCTAGGGCTACTGGAGATCATCTTACAGAGGAACAGATTATAAAAGACGAGTCCACTCTTAGTATTACAGTCGTTGGAGCGTCTGGAGACTTAGCCAAGCAGAAGATATTCTCTGCATTGTTTGCTCTCTTCTATAAGGGTTGTCTTCCTCAAGACTTTTCTGTGTTTGGTTATGCTCGGACCAAACTCACTCACGAAGAGCTTCGTGTCATTATCAGTAAAACTTAAACTTGTCAAATTGATTAAAGGTATATTCATTCTGCTATACATTTTAGTGTATGTTTCAGTCATAATTATGTTCATAAGGTTGGAATCAACAGGAAAAATTGTGGCGACAAGATGGATCATACCTTAAAAAGATGTTTTTACCATTCTGGTCAGTATAACTCGGAAGAGGATTTTGCAGAACTAAACACCAAGCTCAAAGAGAAAGAGGTCACTGCACTTACTCTCTTAATGCTTTTTTTATGTTTCTGTTCTGAGACATGGCAATAAACAGTTTCATTTCATTCTGTTTAATTTTGTTTCTATTTAGGCAGGAAAGCTATCAAACAGGCTGTTCTATTTGTCAATACCCCCAAATATATTTGTCAATGTGGTAAGGTGTGCAAGCCTTAGAGCCTCCTCAGCGGATGGCTGGACAAGAGTCATTGTGGAAAAGCCATTTGGTCGTGACTCTGAATCATCTGGAGAGTTAACAAGATGTCTGAAACAGTATCTCACAGAGGAACAAATCTACAGGTTAGTCGTTTCGCTATCCCAACCGCCCATCACCACTCATTTTTTATAATTCTTTGGCTGGAATGTAACTGCAAAATTTATGTTGCTTATGCTTAGGATTGACCACTATTTAGGAAATGAGCTTGTTGAGAACCTCTCTGTGCTTTGAATCTCGTATTTGAATCTTGTATCTGAAGATTTTGGAACAGAAGGACGCGGAGGGTAAGCTTTCAGAAACAACTTACAAAGTTACAAGCATATAACACCTTTATCTAATGATAAGTACCTTCAGTTACTTTGATCAACACTGTATCTGACCATAAAACCGATGCAGTTATTTTGATCAGTATGGAATCATACTAGACATCATGCAAAACCATCTCTTACAAATACTCGCACTTTTTGCAATGGAGACGCTTGTGAGCTTAGATGCTGAGGACATAAGAAGTGAAAAGGTAAGAATTTTATCACTAAGAAAGGTTTCAGATTGGTAATAACATACTAAGTCGATGATTATGTGTTCTGGTCAGGTGAAAGTTTTGAGATCAATGAAACCATTACTGCTTGAGGATGTGATTGTTGGTCAATACAAAGGCCATAGCAAGGGAGAAAAGACTTATCCAGGTTATACAGACGATCCAACGGTTCCAAATCACAGTCTCACTCCCACATTTGCTGCAGCAGCCATGTTTATCCACAATGCAAGATGGGATGGTGTTCCATTTCTTATGAAAGCCGGAAAATCTCTCCATACTAGAGGACCAGAGATACGAGTTCAGTTCAGACATGTCCCAGGAAACTTGTACAAGAAAATTTTTGCGGCTAGTTTAGACAATGCAACTAATGAACTAGTGATCAGAGTTCAGCCTGATGAAGGCATATACTTGAGGATCAACAACAAAGTTCCTGGTCTTGGAATGAGACTGGATCGCAGTGACCTTAACCTTCTATATGAAAGGTTGCTTCTTGATGCAATTGAAGGAGAAAGAAGGCTGTTTATCAGAATTGATGAGCTAAATGCTGCATGGGATCTATTCACACCGGCTTTAAAGGAACTTGAGGAGAAGAAAATTGTTCCTGAGCTCTATCTATATGGGACAGAGGTCCTCTTGGTGCGCATTACCTTGCATCTAAATACAATGTGAGATGGGGAGATCTTGGAGATGCTTAAGCTTTTGATGGCAACAAGCATTTGGTATTATTGAAAAATTTGGTGTTAATATGTAACGAGCTAACTTGTCAATGATATAAAAACGAAATATAAGAACACGTGATTGGGCAGGTGAGACCCTCAGATTGAGATATAACAAAAGAGATATTACTGAAAAGTTTTTTATTATTTCATCCAAGTATAACTGTTACATAATGTTACATAAGGTTTTATATATAGTACTGATGAAAGGAAAATGAAATGTTTCGTTGTGGTACACTTTGTGATTAGATTTTTCAACTGCTTGACCACGATTAAAGATCAATGTTTTGATGTCTCATAAAGATACACGTTTCCTATCTTAAACACCATTTGTCATTATTGTTTCTTGCAATATGTCTTTACCGTTTTAAGTTTGCCTCATTAAAAAATTCCTTGGAATATACAGTGGGAAAAACTATTAGAAGGAGAAAGAAGTACAATGACAGAAAGTTCTCCCTCGAATGATGAAGATCACATCTTGCTGATGGCACAATTCAATATGATGAATATATTTTTGTCAGCATAGTTAGTCGATTGGACATATCTTAATCCCATATCTTTAATTATTGTCATTGTTGTTTTATGTTGTCTTTTTAAATATATTTTCTTGAAAACCCGGTCAAAAAATCATAGGAAAAAAAAAATGTACAACAATGCAAATTCCCTTTGGAATAATGAGGATTGTACTTTACACATCTTGTGAAGGGCACATTTCAATCTTACAAACATAATCTTTTAATGTCTTTTGTAGTCGTGCATTGCCTTGTTAAAAACTTTTTCTGAAAAACTCGTTGGTGAAAACCATAGAAAGAAAAAAAATACAACAATGTAGATTTCCTCGTGAGTTCTGTTAATCACATCTTTAATCATTGTGTAGATGTTGCACTCTGATGTTATGGCTATGTTTCTTGAACATAGTGGTGGGTAATGACTTTATTAAGAGGTTTGCAGTATTATTAGTGGAGTAGAGTTCTTATTTCAATGTCTTTACGCTTAGATATGATACTTTTGGACCAAGTATTTCTTCTATATTCTCAGTAAGTCGAAAATGGCCACACTCAATGATAAGAGACCTAACAATCAATGAAGTCTAAGTGTATGTGGATTGGTATAAAAAAATGTGCCTTTTCAGAATGGTCTATTTGTAAGTTGAGTCAATATTTTGTTTGTCCAATGTATTTCATCTCAAATTCTCCCTTTAAAGATTATGATGCCTTTTGTATTTTATCTTTGGTTCCTATCATATTTATATCATCAATATAGACTACTACGATTATCACAAAACTTATTATTGTTTTCTTGATGAAAACACATAGGCAAATAAGATTGTTTACATATCTCTTTTTTAACAAATCCTCACTAAGAAGATTATACCACATTATTTGTTCATCTTATCATATCATACTCTTTTCTGCAACTTCATTGCATAAAACTCATCGGATTCAGATATCAATACCTCTTGTATTTTGAGTCCATCATGAATTCATATAAATATGTAGTGACGAGTATTATAACTCACATCTTAAGATTTTCATATGAAACTACACATCAAAAATTTGAATGTAGTAGTATTCATAACGGAAGAATATGTTTCCTCATAATCAATCTCGTGTCTTTGAAAAAGATCTTGAACTACAAACCCAACTTTGTATCTCACATTCTAATTTTTCTCATTTTGTTTCATAATGAATATCCATTTGTATCCGACTAGTCTCGCCTCATTAGGTGTGACTGCAAGGTCTGAATATATTTTGTTTATTAAGCAAATCAAGCTCTATTTGCTTCCATTTTTCCATTTAATATAATCTTGTCTTTATTATTGACGTTCAAGCACAGAAGTTGGTTCTGGAGCATTTTTTTCTCCATCAATATTATTAACCACAAGATATGACAAAATGTGGTCATTTACTTTATATATATATTTCCATATACAGTAAACTAATATAAATTAATAATGTTAGGATTTTGAAAAATTATTAACTTAGAGAGATATTAAATTATCCTTAAATTAATATTATTTATTTATAGTATAATATTTTCTTTTTCCAACATAACTTATTAAATTATATGGGAAAGCCAGTGTTCTGTAACACAATTCATAAAAGTCTACGTCCTGGCAAGTCTTCTAACATTACGAGATAGGAAATCAGCCATGTGATTCAATGAACGAGGCAAATAAAATAGTGAAAAGAAGTGAAATTGGCATCAAAGACGTTTGAACTCCTCTATGAGCAGAGCAAATGCCTGCCAACCTCATGGGTCTTCCACCATCTTCATCACGTTGGCACAATCCACGCAAAGGCCACCTTGTCGTAGCTGATGTAGAGGAGGGAAGACATTGTCCACATAAGCGCTTCAAACTCAGAGTGGAGGGGAGAAAGACTGTGAGGGATTGCAAGCTCCAAATATGACGTTTAAGGGATCATTGGAGAAACAAAACCAACCCATCCCCGTGTGGATCTCTGAATCCTTCCAATCCATGAAACACTTATACCCAATGAAACCCGGGTGGGCCACTAATAGCCTAAAAAGAACCTCATGCTCTAACGTGGCCACTTGAGAATCGGAGTTGGTAGACATTCGACCCAGAGGAAAATCAGCATACAAGAGAAGCCAGGTCGCAGTCTCCGCTTTCACATGGCAAATCACATCCCACGGATCCCGATCGATAGCGGAGATTAATTTATCATTGCGAGTTTTCCAAATGAACCATAACACCCAAAGAAAGCATGTCGTATCATAACCATGGGGTGGTCCAAGAATCAGTAATCCATATTCGCATAAACTGGAAAGCTAGGAAAACCATCCACCCCTGTCGGGACCTGTGACATAGCCCAAGTCTGTACCGCTGGAGGAAATTCAAAGGGACATGATTAACAAATTCCACAGAAGATCCACACCGTGTGCAAAACACATCACAGTTGATTCCCTGACGTACCAATATCAGCCTTACCGCAACATGACCAGATAGAACCTGCCATATGAAGTGATGAATTTTCACCGGATAAGGCACCTTCCACACTTGATTAAGAAGGGCATCAATATTTGGTCCAATAGAGGCATAACAGTTAGTGTAAATATTATGTTCTGCCCAATAAATTTTTCTCCACTATCGATCGGGCCTATACCACCGTGGAATCACCATACACAAAGAACCAAAAGAGCATCAGACGGAGGCAGAAACTGCTGAAAAACACGGTCCTTCACCGCTTAGTGGCCAGATCAATGAGACATTCCATAGTAAGGTCCAGATAGTAGGTTTGACCTGGCCCCACCACAGCACATTGGGCAACATCCAGAATCCAAGTATCCCGCCACATTGAGATTATCAAACCATCCCTGACCCACTTAATCACTTCTTTATAAACCAAAGCCCGAGCAGAAATAATAGTGCGCCAACCATTAGAAGAAGAAGAGGTACGTCGAGGAACCAAAGGACAGAAATCCAGAAATATCAACCTCAGAACACCCTGAAACAAAGAATTTGGGCAATCAATAAGACACTAAAGCTAGTTGGCCAGAAGAGCATAATTAAAATCCTCAAATTGTCGGAAACCCAAAACATCTTCATTCTTGCTTTTGCACAATTTCTCTCATTTAACCCAATGCATACCAGATGATGACGAATATTTACGCCACCAAAAGTCGGCTATCGCTGAAGTGATGTGCTGAGAAAGACCCTTAGGCAACCAAAAACAAGACATAACGAAAGAAGGCAGCGGATATAACACCGATTTGATGAGGACCTTCTTTCGGCCTTTAGAAAAAAACTTCAAGGACCATAATTTTATACGATCCTTAATCCTCTCATGAGCAAAAGAAAAAACCTTCATCTTGGACCCTTCCACACCCTCCAGCAGTCCCAGATAAGTACCCATACCACCGATATTAGAAATACCCAAAATGTCTTTATTAACACATCCGCCTGATGACCAAACTGGATAAAGGACTTACTGTAATTGATATGTTGACCAGAAAGTCGCTCATAGTCCTTTATGATCGATATGATAACATGAGACTCGTCATGGGTAGCCTTGCAAAAAAATAGACTATAATACGCAAATAATAAATGAGAAACTGGAGGACTACGACGAGCAAAAACAAATCCAGAAATATGTCGTCGAAGCTTCAAAATCAAGACCTCTATACACAAAATAAACAAAAATGGGGAAAGAGGATCTCCTTGGCACAAACCACGAGAATGGGTGATCCGCCCATGAGGGACACCATTGACAAGAACCGAATACCAAACCGAGCGAACACAACACATCACACATGAAGTCCATTTGCCCTGAAAGCCAAAGCGAATGAGCAAATTTTCAAAAAAATCCAATCGGCCCTATCGTAAGCTTTACTCATATATGTCTTAACAGCCATATACTTGCCATTGAGTGCTTTATTATCCGCAAAAGCATGAAACATTTCCTGAACAATAAGATGCCCTAACACAAACATCCATTGAGTCTCCAAAATCAAAGAGGGGAAAATCTTCTTAAGCCGCAAATAAAATAACCTTGTAATCCACATTGCATAAACTAATATGCTGAAATTCAGAGACCTGAGGTAGGCCGACTCACCTTTGGCACAAACAAATACTAGTAATGTTTAAACTAGAATAAAAATCTGATATGATCATGAAAAGCAGCAAGGAAGCTAAGGAGAACTTGGAGCTAAGCAATGAAGATCACAAGAGAGCTTTGGAGATTCCAGTCGGTCCAATTACAAGATCATGGGCTAAACAAATCAAGGAGAGCATTTGTGGATTTATTCAAGGCCTTTTGGACAAAGAACAACATAAAGAATCCATTGGACTTTATACTTGCCAAGTCCAAACTATATTGAGCCTTCTACAAGTCCAAGAGAAGTCCTAAATCAAGTCTTAAAGCCCAACCCATGAATAGTGACGAATTTGGAATACTAAAAGATATTTTGGAGGCCAAAAGTTCAAGAGTCCTTCTCATTCAAGTCATAGTAAATTGTGACATTTACCTGTCATTTACTTAGTAGTCTTTACTCTTCATATTTAAGACATTCAATAAGTCTAGAGGAATCTAGAAAGTCTTTTATTTTCTTTATAAACTCAAGTAATTCTCATTTGTGAGGATCCAACTTTTTATCAATAAATTTGAGAGTGATTCTCTTTTGTTCTTTGTGAATTTTTCGATCTTTCTTGGTGTGTCATATCCAAGGGATCAAGCTGGTTTATCAAGTGATTTTCATCACACTTGTGTGGCCATTCCTAGTCATTGGCGTGAAGGGGCGAGTCGAAACAGCAACAATACTTGGTTTAGTATACTAAAGGTGGGGGCTACTCGAGTCAACATTCCGTGGTTCCACCACCTTGCTTAATTGAAGGCGAGTTGAAAAAACAACAATCTTAGGTTTGATATACCTAAGGTGGGGGTTACTCAAGTTCTTTGAAGACCAAAGACTATCCTTACAACTTGGAGTGACGATTCCTTCGGGATTCCGCGTCATTTGGTATCAGAGCACACTTCCAAGTTAGTTAATCTTTTCATTTTCTATATATTCATCTTCTACCGTTTCATCTTCTACGTTTCCAACTTCTATCTTTTCATCTTCTATCTCTTCATCTTCTATCTTTTCATCTTCTATCTTTCCAACTTCTATATTTTCATATTTTCTTCTTAATTATTTAAAGATAAAAAACATAAAAAAGCAAGAAAAAAGGAATATCTAAAAAAAAGAAAAAAAAGAAAAACAAAAAAAAATTCATCTTTTATTATTTATAAAAAATAATATTGTGCGTTGTTTGTTTGTGTACCAAAATCTATCTAATACTTGAGTGGTGTGATATTTGTTAGGTCATTGACCCTTGGGGAAAGCAAACCAAATATTGTTTGATTAGTTTCATAAGAACATTTTGAGACTCAAGAATAGAGGAAAAAGGTGTAAAGTTGTGAAAACATTTGTTAGAAAAGTCAATACTTTGAGGGAAACACTTGTGTGTCAAACACTTGAGAGATTGTGAGGCATTTTTCTATTAACAAATCTTTTTTTTTACAGGTTCCAAGTATGTCAAACGACAATCTGGAGGATGAGCAAATATAAGGAATTGCAAATCTCCAAATTCAAGCTTTGATGGGAGAGATGACTCTTTGTTGAGAGTTGAGATAGAAGCAGTCAATGAACGTATGTATTAAGTTCAAAATGAGATAACACTTAGGCAACAACCTCGGCTGCCTAACATACAAGGAGATCCTCCACCGACAGAAGTATCACACGTCAAACTTATGGCATGAGTTCTATTACTCCATGTCCTATCTACTCACGCGAAGACAAAACTGTTCCAAAGCCAAAGTTTGAATCCAAGCCGAATACTAGCCGATAGGCCTGGGCATTCGGGTATTCGGGTCGGTTCTGATTACTACCCGTTCGGGTCCGAGTATTTCGGGTATACGATTTTGCTACCCATATAAGAACCAGTATGAAATCGGTTCGGTACCGGTTCGGTTCTTACCGGTTCCGGGTCGGGTCGGGTCTATTTTTTATACCCATAGTATAACCGAAAATAATTCGGTTCCGGTTCCGGGTCGGGTCCATAAATTTGTATAAATTATTGAATACGCGATACCCGATACCCGATATTACCCGATACCCGATCTTACCCGATACCCGATATACCCGACAATACCCGAAAAACTCTATAATACCCGAAAATAGTAAATACCCGAACATAAAATCAATTATTTTGTATCTTAAAATCACCATAACAACCTAACAGTATGTAAATGTAAAAAAACAACTGGTTTATGTTCAAGGACAATTTATTTTTAATGGAAAACAGCAATTGGTTTAGGTTTGAGGAACATTTTATTTGTAATGGAAAACCACAATTCTTCACTTCGATCACATACACCTGAAACATATCGAGATCAAATTAATCATCTTTATGTGCATGATATCAAACAATTTGCAACAACAAATTCAAAGAAACATATATGTAGTCAATTAGTATTATACCTTAATCTTTAAAGACTTCAGTTTCCAACTTCCAAATCTTCAAATTCTGTAAAATATGAAAAACAGAACCATGTTATTCAGCTATAAACAAAAGTATAACTTACAAGTTGTTAAAACACATAACCAAATTTACCCCTCATGAGCTCATCCTGCATTTCAACATCTGAAAGCATATCCTGTATTGTCATAATGCCTTTATCACTAACATGAACTTCACACTTCAACCATTGTTGCACACACATCAACACTTGAATTGAGTAATTGGTTAAGCAACTCCTTGATGGTTCTAGCACCCTTCCACTAGTACTAAACGCAGATTCAGATGGAACTGAAGACATTTGCATCGCAAGAACATCCTTAGCAACCTCTGACAGAATTGGAAACTTCATTGAATTTTGTTTCCACCAAGATAATACATCATAATCTGTTCCAGTCATAATGTTAGGATTCTTAACCTTCTCTTTTAGATAAATTTCCAATTCTGTACTCTCATCTTGCAATCTTATCTCAGCCACAAGTTCAATGTAGAGAGAATCCATTCTCTCATATCCGAGATCATTCTCCACTGTAAGTGGTTCCATTCTCTCTGAAGCAGAATGATCTTGTGAGAAAGACGAAGTCAGAGGCGACTGAGCTGGATTAGTAACACTTACTGCAGCCTTATGTCTACTGCTGTACTCCTCAAACAATCTCTGTAAGATGTCCAAAACAACACTGTTTAACAACGCAAATTCCCTGCTATCTTTACCATAGAGTTTCTCAAAACACAATTGTGCAAACTTCATCTTCTTAGACGGATCAAATACACTAGAAACTATGACCATCTTATTAATTTCGGTTGGACTCCAATACTTCTCTAGCTTCTCAGTCATAGCAATAGCTTTACTCTTCAAAGCCATATTATTACCTCTACTGTACGACTGAAGGTTCAATGCTATTGTTACAATTTCATTGTAACACATATACGAACACGCTGTATTCGAAGCTGACAACACTAAAGTGCTTTTGTAAAACAACACTAGCACTTTCATCAGAGCTTCTACTGATTCCCAATCAGCAGAAATTGGCGGTCCAATTCTTTTTTTCCCATCCTCTGTTTCTAAGAAATAAGCCTTGTAAGGCACATCTTCCTCCTCCATCTTATCAAACGCTACTCTAAACTTCAATGCTTGATTAAGCATTAAGTAGGTTGAATTCCATCTAGTTCCTACATCCAGAGGACGACTACCTCTATGAATTTTTTCAGTATCAACCCGCAGCTCAAAAGACTTCTGTCTGTATACAGAAGATCGCACGTAACTGATTGCATTCCTAATTCCACAAACACTAGCATCTATCTCTGTCAATCCATCTTTAACAACCAGATTGAGGATGTGGGTGGCACATCTCACATGTAGGAAATCACCGTCTAACACTAAAGCTTCTTCTCCTACACGCCTAAACTCTTCTTTGAATTTGCCTATTGCACTAGTATTTGCTGTTGCATTATCAACCGTTATACTGAACACTTTCTTTATACCCCACTCAGCTAAACACTCGATTAAACACTTCGAAATAGTGACTCCTCTATGATCAATCACGTTTTTAAACCCTATGATTAACTTCCTCAACTTCCAATTCGCATCAATGTAATGAGCTGTTATGACCATAAAACTATCTCTAGTACATGGAGCTACCCAAATATCGGTTGTCAGTGACAACCGCTGCTTGTTATCACCTAGAAGCTTTTTAATTTCTGCTTTTTTCTGAGCATACAACTCGTATATGTCTCTGGTTGCAGATCTACGTGAGTGTGGTTTAGGTAACCTAACCCTACTGCAAAAGGTTTTCCAAGGTTGACACTCTACAAATGATAATGGCAGTTCAGCAGTCACAATCAATTCATTTGTTGCATCCCTAATCTTCCTATCAGATACTTTTCCTAAACGCAGCCTAGCATCATCAACGAATACCATTTGGTTCTGTTCAGTAAGCCATACCTTGTATTGCTTGCAGGAGCCTAGGTGCTTCTTCATATTTGATGTCCCTGATGAGGTTGGACAAGCGAGCACCTTCCCACAGTGGTTGCATTTTGCTTTGTTGTAATTATCCTTCAGTCTTGTAAAGTTTTCCCAAACTGAACTCCGTTGTTTTTTGTTCCCTTTACTCTCATTACCCTGATCTGTTGTCTCTTTCCGTTTACTCCCAGAATTAGGAGTATCAGCAGCATCTTCATTGCTAGAAGGTGGTGGATGATCCGAAGATGCCATCTGCACAACATAAGAAACTCAAGTCAGTACCTACTAAGATTATTAATCACTCAAAACCTGAGAGACCATGCCCTTTATAGTGTGTCGAGCAACAGTTCATGGTCTTACAGAGACACTATAAAGATAACACATCCACAGTCAATTGATTTCATGGTCTTACAGAGACAACAAAGTCTCAGACATGAGTTACATGAAATCACCTCAACCTCGTTTCATCTACAACTAGACAATGACACCTCACAAATATAAAAATACGCATGCTTTAATTTCCAAAGACTCAACATTAGATAACAACACCCCTAGAAATATATTCCACAAAAATAGCTTCTATGGTCACAGATACTGAACATGTACTGAGTTTAGCCACAGAACATTGACTACAACCTCAGTTATACTTAACTTTCACTTTATAAGCAATTGGCAATTTGGCATAATCAAATACTAATCTAATGAAAGAGAACACAACTCCAATTCACATAAACCAGTCTTATAAGGAACCTATTTCTGATTAAGGAACCTATTTAAGGTTTCTCTATATCATAGTTAAACTTACCTTTCTCCAAGAATTTCTAGAAAAACCAAAATCTAACAGGCTTTGCTTCACAAAAACTTACCAAAGACTAGTCACATATAAGCAAATACATGACTAAGATAATGTTTCCTAATAGATTACTTCACTCGAAATGAGTTTATTGGTTCCATATCATTCATTGGTTCCTAGGCTTTCTATTACGACCTCTGCTTTTGTCACTTCATTGCAATTTACAACCATAAACATCTTTTGTATAGATGTTACTAACATATTTGTGAGTTTATTGGTTCCATATCTAATGGAACAACTAGGTATACTCACAGAAATTATGGAACACTATATATAAGTCAAGCTACTGAACAAAGACGGCAAAGAGATTGGCCACTGAACATTAAGACTTTTGGCATATTACATTTGACAATATCCAAACTAATTCAAATACAACCCAATTTGATTCAAATTTTATGAAAATTGTATCAAATTTTATGAAAACCGTATTACCAAATGAAATTTATACCTAAAACCAAAAAGCCCTAAAAAACTTCATGACCTAAAACCCTAAAATCATAAAATCGGATCAACCACAACCAAATCGTATCAATTACTATAAGAAAACCATATTACCAAATGAAATCTATACTTAAAACCAAAAAGCCCTAAAAATCTTCATGACCTAAAACCCTAAAATCATAAAATCGGATCAACCACAACCAAATTTGAATCAAACTACAGAAAATCGTATCAATTACTATAAGAAAACCAAATTACCAAATGAAATCTACACCTAAAACCAAAAAGCCCTAAAAAACTTCATGACCTAAAACCCTAAAATCATAAAATCGGATCAACAACAACCAAATTTGAATCAAAATACACAAAATATAATCCAAAATCAAGACTCTACATGAAGAAATCACACGACAATGTCAGACTTTTTGTTTCACTCTAAAATCAAATGAAACACATAATGAAATCAGAAGGAAATTTACCTGTGATCTTGCTCTCGAAAGGGCCGACGGTGGAGACAATATCGGCGGAGCGGCGAGATGATACCTTGTCGGTGAAATCGGTGATTCCAGTTTGAAAGATGAGTGAGAATGCCAACGAAGAGTCGTCGTTCTTAACGAGAAGAAAAGGTGAGGAGAAAGGGAAGAGTCTTCGAGGAAGAGCACGGGTAGGCTAGTAGCTTAGTAATAGGTTTATTTTTTTCGGATACCCGATCAGGTATCAGGTATTACCCGACCTAAACCGGTACCCGTGGGTAGAGACTAATCGGACCCGATGGTTACTTCCCCTTAGACCCGATTTTACCCGAAACCGAAATTTCGGGTCGGTTCCCTTTTGGGTAATCGGGTCCGGGTATTTTGCCCAGCGCTACACTTACTTTACCTATTTCGAGAAGTATTCTTTCGTTTTCCTGATTCTAGCTCCTTTAGCCAATTTTGGATGGTTTTTCTGTAAATGCATTCATATTTATGCGGCTCCATCTTTCCATTTTTGTTCAGGCTCGAGAGGAGGACATGACTCAAGAGCTCGACGCGCTGTGCACTATATCAGGTTAAATGTAATTGTTTTCAACATTTTTTTTTTGCTGTACATATAACTTTTCCTATTTCGAGAACTTTTCCCTTATTTTCCAGATTTTTGAGGTTGTACTCCCATTTCTCTACCAATTTTGGATGGTTTTTTCAGCAAATGCGATTTCGGATGGTTTGAACACAAACAATACCGTTTTAGTCGCAAATCAAACAGCAGGAAAAATTTATTTAGGATTTTGTTACTTACTTAAAATTATAGGTAATTCGGAAAAGTAAAATAGTTTGAACACATCCTAAAATATCCTATATAACTGAAGAGAAGGAGCTTGGTCAGATTACCAGATAGTTAAATTATTTTATAAAACATGTGTTGAGAGAGAAGAGTATACCTCCGTGACAATGCATTAGCAACCACATTTTCCTTATTTTGTTTGTAGCGAATGACATTAAGGAAATATTTTAGTAAATTCAACCCACCTAGCATGACATTTGTTAAGATTGTGTTGGCCTTTTAGGTGCTTAAGAGATTCATGATCCGTGTGTATAACAAATTTTTGAGCCAAAGATAGTGTTGCCATGTTTGCAATGCTCTCACAAATGCATACTATTTATTATCATAAGTTGGATAGTTTTGAGTTGCTCCTTCAAGTTTCTCACTAAAGTATGCATTTGCTTTCTTATTATGCATCAAAACAGCTTCAATACCCACATTATAAGCATCACATTCTATCTCAAAATTTTTAAGAAAAGCTGGTAGAGCTAAAACATGAGCATTGATAAACTTATCTTTTAAGGCTTGTAAAGTGTTTTCTTGAGCTTTAGTCCATTTAAAACTGATCTCCTTCTTTATTTAGCCAATGTATCTTGTATGGCTTTGGATGCTTACTTGCCTTTAGACCAAGCTTCTTCATCATAGAATCTTTTGCCACATTAGTACAACTTCCTCCATCAATGATCATGCTGCATATCCTTGTACCATACACCTTGTATGAAAAAAGTTTTCTTGTTGCTCTTGTTCTTCGACCTTAGTATTCAGATTGAGTGCTCTCCTCGCAACTATGATGTTCCCTTTCAATGGTGCAGCCTCATACGTTGATGTAGTTTCTCTCACATTAGGAGAAGGGTGCTGCGAGAGGATTTGTGCTTCAGACTCATAATCACCATTTGGTGGAATAACCATAACTTTCTGGTGTGGACAACCATTGGCATAGTGTCCTCTACCTTGGCACTTAAAACATTTAACTTCTCTAATCCTCCGCTTGGTCTCAATACTTTATTTTGAACTAACGGCCTCAGCCGTGAGTTTTGGATATGTCTTAACTAGCTCTGGTTTTTTGAACTCATGGGGCTTCTCTTCTTTTGAGTAGTTAGGCCGAGTGTTACTGGAATTGTGATAGTAAGAGCTACATGTATTTCTCTTTCTTTTGGTTTGCTCCTCAAATAATATGGCCTTACGAAGCATGTCTTCAATCTCTACATAATGCTCCATCTCAAGCTTATATTGTATCTCAAGGTTCAGACCTCCCAAAAACCTAGCCGTAGTTTCTTCTCTAGCCTCCATAATGTCAGCTCGGAGCATGAGTATCTCCATCTCTTGGTTGTAGTCTTCAACTAACTGGTTGTCTTGAGTAAGCCTTTTTAGCTTTTTGTGTAAGCTTTGGTGGTAATGAGCAGACACAAACCTTTTCCTCATGGCCATTTTCATCTCCTTCCAAGTAGTAATATGGTACTCTCTATTTTTTCTCTTGGTTGTAATAAGTTGATCCCACTAACTTAAAGAATAATCCGTAAACTCAGTTGCAACGACTTTAACTATAATCTCTTCAATGTATTGTTGGCAATTGAACACCAATTCCATCTAAGTTTCCTAATCTAAATAAGTATTAAGATCATTTCTTCCTTGGAAAGATGAAATTCGAAGCTTTAAACCTCCCAAATTATCCAACATACGGTTACATACATTTTTCTTTCTTTGGCTTTGATGGCTTCTTTTTGAAGCATCACTCTTCTATCCATAATACTCTTCATCCATCTTATCTTTGCTAGGACGATACCCCTTAGGTTCTCCATCATGTTCAGAAAATATGTGCAATGTCTCTTTGTTGGAGTTTCCTTTGTTGGACCGATTTGGAGACTTAAGATGACCCTCATATTGAATCTCATTTTGAAACACATTAAATCTCTGATCCAAGGCTGTGTCAAGCTTTCTTTCTAGTTGTCTCTCCATAGCTTCCTGCAATAAATTGTTTTGATGCTTTGTGGTGCTTCGCCGTCCTCAGGAGACATGTTTTCTGAAAAGTACAAAACAAAATAGCCAGTAAAAACTCCAAAGATCGTGTGTTTCACCTAAATAACTATGATATGAAACAAGAAAGTGAATTCAAACGCTTTTAGCATGAAACTGAAACACACGAGTACCACCTAATAAAACACTATAGATTGAGTGTCTCAAATAAGTTACCAAACTCCTCAAAAACACTAGCAAATAACCGGTCTACACTTCACTTGGTTCTAGAACTTAAGATTTGAATAGAAGATGAACAACCAAATTTAAGAGATGAACACACAAAGAGAACTAGCAACTTAAGGTGATAATATGATTATGATACACGCAAAACTGAGTAGACTGGGGACTACTAAACACGATACAACCTAAATCTTATGGATCTACGATGCTTTCAATTCAAGAAAATGAAGAGACAAGTTGTATGCTTGCAGATCTTAAGATAAACTAGATGAATATAAAGCGACACATGAAAAAGGGAAGCAAATGATGAACACGCGATCAATATGAAAACTATATGAAGAGATACGTGAAGATCAAGCAAAATGTTGATGGTTTCAGTTCATATCTAATGCAAAACACTCTTTTTTTTCTTTTTTTTATAAGAACAGAAGATGAAAAGGTAGTAAATGAAATGAAGAACACGAATGAGATAAGAAATGATAGAGATTTTGAATTGCTTAGCTTCCAAAGTGGCTCTGCCACTTGATAAGAATCTCCTTAGATCGCCACTTCCAAAACTAGCAAAGGATATAATGGATTTAGATAACTCGTTAGAGATGAAGAGATCTAAGAGATGGATTGCTAGGTCTCACAAAGGTTGCAGAAAGAACTTTGATATTCTGTTAAGCCATTGGATATTGCACACCAAAGAGGTTGAACACAATCATATGAAGGTTTGTAGATAAAAAGTTGTTGTCTCAAAATTTTTACAACACTTGTTTATATAGAGAACCTTGGCCAAAACCTAATAGGAAAAGAGAGAAAGTGGGCCGAGTGTAATTCAACAAATGTTCCTCTTGATATGTGTAGTATACTTGCCTCATTAAAAATCTTAGTGAAAAATTCAATGGGACAATACAACTTAAGGAAAAAAGATTGTAAATGGACTACAAACCCATTTGTTGAATGCAAGTCAAGACCATCCTTGCCAGACTTGGGTAGTCTTCTTTCTGATCCAAAGCACGTCTAAGAAGTCCTAAAATAACTTGGTGAAGAGCTTGTTCCTTGATCTTGTCATTGCTCCAGCTGGTACACGCTTGATCTCCTCTTCTGTGAGCTCCAAATCTACACTCAAGCTGATTCCATTCAAGCCCATTGGTCGAGTTTACTCCAAAGCTTCCTCATTCTCTCTTGAGCTGGTCATGATCACATCATCTTTCCAACAATGGCTATATCAATTTCTGGTTCATCCCTAGTTGACGGTTCTGCAATTAAAGATGGCGGTCCAAATCTGGCTTTCCACCATTCCATCTCAAACTTACTTCTCTCTCTTTTTGGTGTCCTCTGGTCACCACTTTTTTTTGCGTGAAACTCTTCACATCATCTTCGGTAATGTCTTTAACCAACCTGTGCTCCATTTTTTTTCCAGGGTAAGCATCCTCCTTCCTTGCTTTGTGTCTTCCTGTGATCACCATCACGTCTTCTTGACGTTTGTTCCATTTTTCTCTGAGGTAAGCATCCTCGTTTCTTGCTTGGTGTCTTCCTTTGATCACCACCACATGTGCTTAACGTTTGCTCGGTTTTTTTGTATAAGGTAAGCATCCTCATGTGCTCCATATTTCTTCCAGGTAAGCATCCGCCTTAACGTTTCCATGACGTCTTATACGTGAATCTTCTCCACGTCTTCTTCAAACAAGTTTCAGAATTATCCTTTCACAACCCCTCCACATACGTGTTCTCCATTTCCTTTTGAAACATTCCATTTCCCCTTCATCACTTTTGGAGCCTTGTTCTTGACCATATTGTATGTGAAGGTTGAATATGCTCTTTCTTGTCACCACATTTTCTTTTTCTTCTTCTTTTTCTCCATCTTTCTTTTCTTCTCGAAATGGATTTCTATTTATACCAATATATTTTTAATTTTCTATTCTAAAAAGAAATATTCTAAAATATATTCTATTTAATCTTTACAATTAATATTTTTTCTTTATTTCGAGAAACTACAATTCAACCCCACTTATTTTATTCATTCAAAATTTTCCACAAATATATTTAATTATATTATTTAAATAAATATATTTAATTAAACTAAAAATATTTTTATAAGAAAATTACATTACATATAAAACCAATGAAACATTGTAGATTTTTGTTTAGACATCCCCAATACTATATCTTTCCCACCAATAACCAATTAAAGTATTTCAAAGTGAAAATGAGCTTCTTTATCTTTGATTTTTGTATACGGACCTAGAAACTCTTGGAATCGAACATTATCATTAGCTTCTATTTGGACCTCTGGAGGTGGAGTTTCTATTTCAACTTCAATTGGTGCATCGAGATCCCACTCATCCTCAATTATCATATTATGTAAAATTATGCATGTAGTCAATATGTCATGTAACACAATATTTTTTCCAAAAACGTACCGGTCCTTTCACTATAACAGAAATCAATCCAATCTTGTGTTCAAACTATTCAGAAAGCGGCAAAGAAGTTGCATGCATGTATCAAACAATGTGAAAATAGACGTCCGAGTGGTGCTACAAATGATGACATCGTGAATGTAATATATAATTTTCAAACGTTTATATTATTAATGTATAATAATAATAATATCCATATTTGTGAGTCTGATTACAATATAGTTAAAACAAGAGGAAAATTATTGAAACTATAGTTCGTTGCTTTAATATTATTTTTATTTTTGTCAATTTTTATTTTTGATATGCTTAAAACTAGGTAAGTAATAAAAATATTTTCTTTTAATTTTGTACAGTTTAATCAAGCCATATTAATGTTAAGAGAAGATCCAAAGTTCAAAGGGGTTAGAAATTTCAATATATTTGGAATATTATTAAAAAATTTGAAAATTTTCAAGATGGTGTCACCCCTACCAGACATGTGTTAGTCCCATCTCGTTTCAATGATGCATCCTTGCAGCTATAAAATCGTAGTGTTGAATCTCCTACACAAGCATCTCCAAGTTTATCTTTGTTCTCTCTAAACTTAGATGATAACAACGAGATTATTAGTGAAACTCCCTCTTCACGACCATTTGGGATTAAGAAATCCAAAATGAAAAGAAAAGTTGTTGATCAAACAAGTGCGGTTATCAACACTTTGGAAGAAGGATATAAACAATTGTTGGGGCAATTTAAGAAGATAAACACACAAATAGAATATCATTTGGAGATTCAAGATAAAAATTTTGTTTTGAAAGAGATGAAGGAAGAAAACAAAATGTTGTTTTGTGACTTGAATTCCATTCAAGACCAAAATATTCGTGCATTTATGTAGAGTGAATAATGATGTATTTTGCAAAAGCGGGGTGGACATCAACAAAATCAGCAAGCTCCGCCCATATACTTTGTTTGGACAGTATTTTACTGATCTTGGTGGAACCGGAAATGATTTACCAGAGTATTAAGTCAGTACTACTTATTGCTTAATATAAAAATAAATAAATCGCTAGCTAATCTTGTTTGATCGAAACCACTATATATCTTGTATCACAACATGCTAGCTTGAAATTACTAATATTGTATGAAGCCTTCAAAAATTAAAAAATAGGATACCAAACCGAAATCGATTAAATACGAGAATGAGACCTAGATTTTGGAATTAAGAAAATCAAAAGCAAATTTAGATCAAATAGAAAACAGAATATGTATCAGAAATATTTGAAATATAATATTATATATATATATATATATATATTTTTTCTAAACAAAAAATTGAAATCAAAACCAAATGCTGATCCAAATTATAAAGATATTAAATCAGTCGCGACTAAATACCCAGAAAATCTTAATTTTTTGTATTAAATCATTAAACCCAAATATTGACTAAATCAAGAACAAAATGCATATTTGAAAATATCAATATTGTATAACAAAATCCAATCAAATATCAAAAGATCCATACCGAATATGAACAGTAAATTTTATTAGATTTTCGGATTCGAATATTTTGGAGAAACCTAATAAACATAATGCAAAAGAAAATAATAATAAAAAAAAATTCATAATAATAATAAAAATTCATTCCTACAATTAGTGTGAATTAAGTTAGGAGTACATGCAGAAATTAAGAAAAAAAAAACTTAATGAAAAGTAACAAAAATTACTCACACCTTCGCAAATCTAACCGGTAAGAATTAAAAAAAAATCTGAGAGATTGAAAAATATTACACATATTAAGCTGGTACGAGTTAGCCCAATATAAATCAAATCAATTTATATTAAAAGAAAAGAATAACGAATAACTGAAATGGTCAAAGAAAAAAAAAACTGAAAGGTCAAATTCTCAGAAAAGACAAAACAAGCAACTTTCATAACCGAAACAAAATACAAAAAAGTAAAAAAATTACAGAAAAAGACAAAATACAAGTAATTATCAAATCCCACCTGCCCCGACCACAATAGCAAAAAGTTGAACCAACAAATTAACTACATAAGCAACGGCTTTGATCTTCTTCATTACTTTTTTTTTCTTTTTTTTTTCTTCTTCTTCTTATTCTTCTTCTTCTTCTTCTTCTTCTTCTTCTTCTTCTTCTTCTTCTTCTTCTTCTTCTTCTTCTTGTTCCTCTCTCCATGCTCATCGCTCCACTGTTAAAAATTCAAAATTGCATGGTTATCATTAGTTCGAGTTTATATATAAAGATCGATCATCAATTACTCGGAGAAGATCAGTTTGGTCTTAGAAGAAAGAAGAGAAGAGATCGGACAATGTTGAAAGAGAGATAGAATAAAAGTTTCTGTGTATTCCATTGGGTGTTCATAAGAACTCAATACAGTATCTTATCCTCTTTACATCGATAGAGGAAACAGAATGATTGAGATCGAGTACGTAGAACCGGTCTAGAGGAAACCAGAGGGAAATAACCGGGATTAAATGATCTTCTATCAATCTTATAAAAAGTAATAAAACATTTACTTACAAAGGAAGAGGGGCTATTGGAACGGTAGAGTTTTTGTAGGAGACTGGCCTTGTTCTCCTCTTCCTCCTCGTGCTTCTGGTACACTCTTCCGTCATGTTCGATTAAAAGGTTAACTGAAGAGACCTTTGGTGTCTCGTGCTCGAGAAAGTTGTTCTTGTACTCATCCGCCATATTCGATTGAAACGTTAACTCAGAAATTTCGAAATTATATTTGAGCTTTTGAATGCTTTGGAAAGTTGTGTGATGAGTATCGCTGTTCGCAAGGAGTATTTATAACCGCGTTTTCACCTTTTGCTGTGCGAGATCACGCGCTAACACGGTTATAGATGTTTAAAAACAATGTTGAGAAAATGTTTTGCAATTTCATGATATTATTGGTCATCTCACTTATTGGGCTTCGTTAGATGGCATCACAAGCCCATAACTTCTCACACCCTCCAAGTTTTGGACAACAACATCTACATTGTAAAACTCCTCAAACCATGGTATTGAGAACTCTCTTGAGAGCTATGCCATGATATGTATCATAGAGCATCAAAGCACTCAGTAATGAATTGCACTGAACTTAAGGGAATAGAACTCTACGACTAACTTTTCAACATATGTGGAGGAGTTTGCAAGATTCAAAAAAAGACTTTTTCCCAATTTTTCTGTAATTCATGTTGTAAACCAGATTGTTTGAATATAGTTTTTTTTTTATCAAGAAATGGGAGCAAGCTCCCAAATTTATTATAAATGAAAAACAACTACATCAAAACATTTGGAAGAGTGGAACAACCCGCCATATCTCCTTTGTCAAAATGAAACTAATAGAATCTAGAACAACCAAAAGAGACTGAAAATCTAAAGGTACTTAAGATGTATAGTTTGATAATCAATCTGCAAAGTGATTATTTTTACATAGTAAACGCTCCATAACTCAGCTAAAAGCGCCGAACAAACTCTTACAATAGAACTTCCATAAACTAATACTCGATAAATTAATAACCTCTATAAATTAATAAAATGATATGGTCCAAAGTTAGGCCACTATAAAATTTGATAATAAAATAATAAGATAATAATTATTTGAAACTTCTATGTAAAAATATATTCCTAATATTATCATAAATTAATATTATCTATATAAATATAAGTTAATATATTAATTTATGATTTCTTCAATGATTTTTTTGTAGAGTTCAACTCTATGGAAGAGTTTTTATATTATATTTTCAAACTATGATGTTGTAAACTCTATAAAATAAACAAAATTTCTTTATGTTTTCAATTTCTTAATAAGGATTATTTTTATGGTAATAGTATTATAGAGTGTTGCAATAAGATAATTGAGGTCATTAATCATATATTTAAACATGTATATACATAACATCAGTAATCTATGGCCAAAATATTATTTTTTAAATATTAAAATTTGTTGTTCAAAAACTATTCAATTTATAACCTTCAAAAAATTAATTTATAATGATCTAAATTTATTATTTTTAAATAACTTTAATGATCAAAAATACTAAAATTAATAGTATTAGTTTATAAATAAATTAATGGGACAATTGCAAAAGTATCGCTTAAAAGAACACATATTCAGCATTGTCCTTTTCTGGACATTTTGAAAAATTGTCTTCACAATTTAAGATGAATAAAATACCTTTTTATTATTTTTTATTTTTATGATATATTTTTTAAGAAATGCTTCCCGCCAAATTTTGTTTTTTCATCTCAAAATTTGGGTTTTATAAGTTACCTTATAAAAATCAATTTTTAAACCAAATGAGTGATTAAATTTAGTAAATGAATCTAAAACTATACATTAAAAAGATAGAATATATATGCTAGTAAATGTCTTTGGACATTCACTTGTGATGCATTGAGAGCATATATTGCAACATTTGATTCAATAAACCTGCTAGGTTTCCAGATATTTTTTTTATCTCTGTCTCTAGCCAGTATGTAGTCACTTACTAATTCTGTTTCATCTACCTCATCTTGTTCTTCATATGAATCAATCTGAACTACTTCCTGAGTAGCTCCACCTTGCTCTGTACTTCTGCTTGAACTACCAGCATTATCTGATTTCTTTTCTTCATAAGGCAGAATAAATGAAACCTTCTTTTGAGATTTATTTTGGTCTTGTTTCTGATGTTGATCCTTAGTTTTGTCAAAATCCTTGTAAACCACAGACTCATTCAAAATGACGTATCTGCTGATCACACATCTCTTGTCTTCTAGATATAATATTCTATATCCTTTCACACCCTGTGGATATCCTAAGAAAATTTTCTTCTTAGCTCTTGGCTTTAATTTTCCTTGATTGACATGGAAATAAGCCAAACAACTAAAATGTCTCATGTGTGAATAATCTAGCTTCCTTCCTGACCACAATTCTTCTGGAATCTTGTAGTCAATAGGTTTTGATGGACTTATGTTCAATATATATATACCACTATTGATGTAGCTTCTGCCTAATAGGTTTTTGTTAATCCTATTTCACTTAAAAGACTTCTGACCTTTTCAAGTATAGTTCTGTTTAGTCTCTCAGCAACTCCATTTTGTTGTGGAGTATAGGGACATGTTTTGTGTCTTAGAACACCATGAATCTTGCAGTAATCATCAAACTCTTTATTGCCGTATTCCAGTCCATTGTCTGTTCTCAACCTTTTCAGCTTTCTTCCACTTTGGTTCTCTGTAAGAACCTTCTACTCAACGAATTTTTGATAGGCTTCATCTTTAGTTTTTAGAAAATAGACCCATACTTTCCTTGTATGATCATCCACAAATGATATGTAGTACTGACTCTTTGCGAGGGCTTAGAGTTACATTAGGTGAACCCCAAAGATCCGAGTGCACATACTCTAAAGGTTCATTAGATATGTGTGATCCGCTTTTAAAAGATAGCATGCGTGACTTTCCTAGAATACAAGGTTCACAGTCTTTAAAGGCTCTTCGACATTTCTGTATGAATCAATCCATCTTTCACCAGAACTTGCATATTCTTGTTGCTAATATGACCAAGTCTACTGTGCCATATATATGTTGAGATTTTTACTATGCTTGCCACATTGCATTCAGCCACTTCAGCTGCTCCATTTAAGAAGAGTATTCTTATAATTAGTAGTCATCACCACTTTATCTTTCTTGACCACCTTTAATATATAGTTCCTAGATTGAAACCAACAGTCTACTGTTTCCAGTTGTTCTAGTGAGATCAAGTTTCTCTAGAAGTAGGTGTATATCTGACTTGTGACAAGATGAACATTGTACCATCATTATTCACAAATTGAACTTTTCCGATTCCTTTTACCTCACAAAAGTTGTCATTTCCCATCAGTATTCTTCCTTCATCCATTTCTTCCAAGTCAAACATCAGCTCTCTTCTGCATGTCATATTATATCCATTGATCTTCAACGATCTTTCCAGTAGCTGATAACATTTCTGGTTCCAGAAATTCAGCTTTACAGATACTTGCTTCTGCTGTGTCCTGTCTTGTTACTGCTGCTACTTGCTTTTCTCTTTGGACAATCTCTTTTGAAATGACCTTCTATACCGCAAGTCCAACATGCTTTAACTTTAGTCTTTTGATTTAGATATGGGTTTACTGCCACTTCTTATGTCCTTTGACTGACCTCTTTTCTCATGTCTTCCTTGAAACTGTGTCAATAACCCTTCTGACTCTGACTGATGTTTATAAGCTCCTTTTCAGTTAGCTCCATCTCTATTGAATATGCAGAACTTATGATGTCCTTCTGTGTAATGGTTTCCTTTCCTACACTATACTTTAAAGTGTGAACCAAGTTCTCAAATTGTTTAGGAAGACTATTCATTAGAATGGCTGATTTATCCTCCTCACCAATATCAACATGTACACTAGACAAATCGGATATCAATCTGTTAAACATGTCTAGATTTTTATCCAAGTTCTTTCCAGGATCTATCTTGAAACTATAGAACTTTTGTTTAAGATTGAATCGGTGCGGAAGAGTCTTACCTGATACTCTGCTACTAGAGCCAGCCACATATCATATGCAGTTCGTTCCTTTTTCACCTTCCTTAGCACATTATCAGACAAACTTTTACCAATCAGGTTTTTAGCTCTCTTATTCTTATCCTTGAACTTAGGATCTGCTTTAGCTTTAGCAAACAACTCCTCTGTAGTCTTCTTAGTGTCTTTTACCTCTTTGGTATCTTTATCACCTTTTACATATTTTCCTTTTGTTTCTTCTTTTTGCACATATCCTTCTTCTTCTTCCAAATAAATAGGTAGTAGAGGTGAATCAAGACCCAAAATTTCTAGTTAAGCTAAAACTTTGAACTTCCTGAGAGAGAAGTCTCATTCACCATTAAACTCCTTAACTTCAAATCTTCCTTGTGTAGGCTCCATAGTTAACCCTTCCAACAACGTTATCTCTCTTACAAAACAAAGTAAGATCTGAGAATAGAGATACCTTCTGAGCTTTAAACCGAAACTCTGATACCACTTGTTGTAATCTTTAGCTCTATCTTGACGTACTCTTTGGATTACTTGTTGTTAAATAAGTGTTTTTTGTGTTTTTCAGAATGAAAGAAGGATCAAGACGCAAAGATTTTACGAGTTCCCATGGATTGAAAGTCCATGGTACATCTCGGTGAGCAAGGCTCACGGATTATCCACTATCAAGATATGAAAATTGACCCAATACAACATACACCAAACCCTCTACAAAGCAGAGTGTTTAAGTGATTACTCAACAAGAAGAAAGCCCCAAGAGATTGTAACCCTCCTCACTCGCCATAAGAACCCTCTCTACTCTTGCTTTCTTCTCTCAATTGATGAATCTCTCACACATATTATGTGAGACCCTTTGCTCTGTCTTATATTCAGAACTTTTGCCAAAACCACATCATACTGTGACTGGTCTTCATCTCCTTTTAGTCATCAAAGACCATTACTTTCAGGAAGATGGGCTTGGGCCAGGACAAGGAGAAGGCAACTTATTGGACCTGCAACTGAATCAGCCAAAAGGCCCATTTGCGACAGGCCCACAAGAAGTTGTAGAGACCCGATCGACTATCACAGTTGTAGCTGAAGTCTGCTGGTTATGCTCACTTATCACGGAGCTTCGTCTTAAGCTTCCTTCCGCTCCACTCATCTACTGTTATAATATTGGTGCAAGTTATTTTTGTGCGAATTTGGTGTTCCACTCTCAGATGAAACACATCGCAATGGACTATCATTTTGTCTGCAACAACATTCAAAATTGAGTTTTACGTTTGTCTCATGTTAAAATGAGGGATCGGCTAGTTGATGTCCTGACCAAGTCGCTTGCAATAAGTCGATTTCAAAAACTAGTAAACAAGCTCGACATGAGATATCTCCCTTGAACATGTGGGGGTGTGTAGAGAATATATATATAAAGAACTATATGGTCTTTGTATATAACCTAATCATTAGTTTTAATCTTCTATATATATATATATATATGTTGTAACAATCTTAGTACAAGTTAATATTTCCGTAAGGCTTTGAGAGGCACATTTTCTCTCAACAAATACCCTAGTAGCCGCCACTACTTTAAATCGTTTTTCACTTTCCGGTCGCTGGTGTTGATTGTCGGTGGGCAGAGAGTGGCAAGTTCTTCTTCTCTGCTTTACTCTCTTCTCTCTCGTCTGGCCTTTATCTTCTGGGTTGGGTTTTGTTTTCGTCGATCCATTTAGATCTCCAGATCTCGCCTCGTTGTTGCAGGGTCACGGTGGAGAATCTTGATGAATTCTCGTCATACCGATTGTAACGTGGACGAAGCCGGTGTTGACTTGGTGGATCTTTGTAGATCTGGTTATAACGTGGATGAAGCCAGAGAAGTATAGATCCTTGTCCACTTATTTTCTGGCGTATCTTTTCAGGTTGTGATATGTCTCGGCGGAGTGGTCTGGTAAGTGTTTTGAATATAAAGTAGCCATTGTGAGCAGATCAGCGAGTAAGACTATCATTTTAAGGGTAATGGTGGAGTTGAAAAGATATGTTCGGCAATAGCGACTATTGTCTGGTCTTAAGTAAGTCTTGGTAGGGACGATGGGATTTGAAAGAGACTTTGAGTATAGTTTCATTTCTCTTCTCCTTCATTCTGAAAGTAGTAAATCAATCACAATATTATCTTTAATAGATGGGAGATTTGCTAGATTATAGCGGAATTAAGTGGTAATTATTGAAATAGAGCAAATGTTCATAAATTACTAGAATAGTTTTTTTAAATTTAATATATACTATTTTTCTCTTTCCTAATGAGGAAAAAAAAATAACTACGAAAATGCCATTAATGAAATCTGCCACGTAAGCGATCAACTCTACCACACTAACGGTAGAGTTTGAGTGAACTCTACCACACTATTGGTGAACTCTACCACACGTTGGTTGAACTCTACCACACTATGGATGAACTCTACCACACTAAATTGAACGGTTCTACACTAAAATGAACTCTACCACACTATGAGTGAACTCTACCACACTAAACTGAACTCTACCACACAAAAATGAACTCTACTATACAAAATTGAACTCTACCACACTATGGGTGAACTCTACCACACTAAACTAAACTCGACTACACTAAAGTGAACTCGACTACACGTAATTGAATTCTAGTGTAATATATTCCGTCGAGTTGTTTTCAAGATAGTTTTTGAACTTTTAAACGTGTTCCGATCTGGGTGAAATTTTGTGGGAAGTTTCGTAACACAGTGTTCTTCAGATCCAACGGTGGGATTATGGTTTCAACGGCTGAATTTTGAGATATTTTGATGTTTTCATGGCTAGTGTATTATGTTCCGTCGGGTCATTTTCAAGAGAGTGTTTGAACGTTCAATTGTGTTCTGATCTACGTGAAATTTTTCGAGAAGCTTTGGAACACAGTGGTCTTTAGATCCAACGGTGGAATTATGGTTTCAACGGCTGGTTTTTGAGATATTTTGATGTTTTAATGGCTAGTGTATTATGTTCTTTAGGGTCATTTTCAAGAGAGTGTTTGAACGTTTAAACGTGTTCTGATCTTAGTGAAATTTTGCGGAAGGCTTCGTAACACAGTGATGTTTAGATCCAACGGTGGGATTATGGTTTCAACGGCTAGTTTCTGAGATATTATGATTTTTCTGCTACACGTTGGTTGAACTCTACTACACATTGGATGAACTCTACCACACGTTGGATGAACTCTGCCAAGCTATGGATGAACTATACCAAGCTATGGGTGAACTCTATCACACTAAACTGAACTCTACTACACTAAAACGAACTCTACTAGACGTAAGTGAATTCTAGTGTAAAATTTTCAGCCGGGTCATTTTCGAGACAGTGTTTGAACCTTCAAACTTGTTACGATCTGAGTGGAATTTTGCGGAAAGCTTCGTGACCCAGTGATCTTTAGATCCAACGGTGGGATTATGGTTTCAACGGCTATTTTCTGAGATATTTAGATTTTTCATGGCTGTTCGTTGATCTTGGTTGGCCTTGGTGGATTTAGAAATTCTAGTGTATTATGTTCCGTCGGGTCATTTTCAAGACATGGTTTGAACCTTCAAACGTGTTCCGATCTGAGTGAAATTTTGTCGGAAGCTTCGTGACCCATTGGTCTTTAGATCCAACGGTGAGATAATGGTTTCAACGGCTGGTTTCTGAGAAATTTTGGATGTTTTCATGGTTGGTCTCAAACTCATTTATACGAAATCGAGAAACCCATAAAAGGAAAGAAGAAGAGGAAAAAGACGGCGAGGAAGGCGACAAGAAAAAGAAGAAAAAGATGAAGTAGACGAGAAATAAAAAGAAAGATTAGAAAAATGAGAAAATGAGAAGAACGAAAGAAGAAGAAGAAGAATATTTTTTTTAATTAAAATGGTGTAATTGTAATTACACCATTTGTTTCATTTTTTTTTTGCAACAAAAACTATTTCTGAATTAGAGCATAATTTTGCTCTATTTGAGCAATTCTTTCTTAATAGATTCATTAAACGCTTAAACCCATGAAAATTATTATCACTCATAAAATACAAAATAATATATATATATATATATAAGATAACTTATAAACTTATTTTTATAAAGTTTTATAAAATAACATATAAATAGGTTTTAATAAGATAACTTTTCAGTTTTTTGATTTTATAGTTTTACATAGTTTTATAAAAAAAATTAAATAAAATATATAAAACACTAGTATTAATTATAAAACAAAGCGCCGAGGACAGGTGGCCCAATGGTGTAATCACTTTACAAATCCTCAAGGTAGCAGAGATCGAACCCCCTACCTGCAGTAGTATGAGAGGATTTAAAAGGCACTACGCTAGTTGACAAAAAAAATTATAAAACTAAGCAAAACAAGGAAATATAATTTATATAAGTTTTTTATAAAAAATTATAAGATAACTTATAAATTATTTATAAAAGTTTTATAAGTTTTTTAATAAAATTTAAAGTTTTTAAATAAAATTTTACAAAAAAATTTAGATAAAAAAAGTTCATGAAATTTTTTTTTTTAGAAAAAAGATTCTCATGAATATATATTTAAAATATATTTGTCTTTCTAGCATTAATGAAAGGTATACTTTGTAAAAAAAAGAATTACAAAACTATTTTTACAAAAACTATAATAAATACATAATATAAAATAGTCTTTATTTTTAGTTTATCCTTCTTTATTGTTTTCTTTTTTTTTCTAGCTAAATTAGACAGTTTTACCTTATCTTTTGAAAAAAATTACTTAAATAATCTCTAGTCATGTAATAATTAGAATAGTTTTTTTGTGATCCTTAGGAGGGTGTAGAAAAGTCATAAATATTATTTTACAAGATTACCATTGATTTTGTTTTATTTTATTTATTTTATTTTTAGTTTTAAAATCTTTTTTGAAGTTTCGAAAAAAATTTAATTCTTTTTTTAACACAAACTTTTTTTAATAAATATTTTATTCTATAAATTAAATCAAATAAAACCTAAAAACATGACAATTAAACTTACAAAACATGAGAACTAAACCTACAAAACTAAATATACATTAAGAATGTTTTTAATAGTTTCGCAATCTACAAAAAATACATAATTAAAATACATAAGTAAACATACAACTAATATCTATGTATATAACTCCATATACAATACCAATATTTTAAGGAACATGAAAAATCTAAAATGCAGTAAATTTAAACTGACAATGCATAATAAAGTAAGTGACAACATATACAAGCTCAGATTTACATGTGAGGTAAACCTACAACAAAGAAGAATGTCTTGCAACAACAAACCTACAGTAAACTAGAAGACAAACCTACAATTAAAGAGAACTAAGTCAACAACGAAGAAATACACAAACGTAGAAAACGATTGTATCCAAAGTTCAACACAAAAAAAAAACCCTACAACGAAGCACATGACAAAAACCTAATATAAAGATTCTTTAAACTTACAACCCATAAAACAAAACCTACAAAACAAGATAACTAAATCGACAATGCCTAAAAGATAAACCTACAAAACTGAAGGATATCTTGCAAAAAAAGTTAAACCTACAACAAATGAATAAAAAACCTATATAGAAGGAACACTAAATACAACAAAGACCTTAAAACCTACAACATAGTAAATTTAAATTGATAATACAAAATAAAACAAATGACAACACATGCAAGCTCAAACATACATATCTTGGGAGGTAAACCTACAAAAATAGAAGATCTTACAAAGATGAACCTACAATAAACTAAAAAACAAACATACCATAAAGTTGAACTAAGACGACAACGAAGAAATACACAAATGTAGAAAACAATTGTATCCAAAGTTCAGCACAACAAAAACCTACAATGAAGCACACGAGAAAAAATTACAACGAAGCACACGAAAAAACATAAAACAAAGATTCTTTAAACCTACAATGCATAAAATAAAAACCTACAAAACAAGAGAATTATGTTGAGAAAGAAAAAACAATAAACCTACAATGCCTAAAAGATAAACCTACAAAACTGAAGGATATCTTGCAAACTTAAACTTACAACAAATGAATAACAAAGCTACATAGAAGGAAAACTAAATCAACAACGAAGCCGAACACAAATCTACAAAAGGAATGTGTTCAAAGTTCCAAACAAGAAATATAAAATAAACCTACAATGAAGGCTTCAAAAACCTACAACAAATAAATATTAAACCGAAAAAGCACATAAAAGAAACCTACATATCAAGAAGTTTAATTCTAGAAAGTAGAACTTGTAAATCTATAATTCCTGAGACGTAAACCTACAATGAACAAATATTTAATCGGCATGAAACAACACATAAAGCTATATCAGAAATAATAAGTAAGCCGACAAAGAAGAAAACGAAAACCTACATAACATGATGACTAAACCTACAACGAAGTCACAAAATCTAATAGGTTTGCTCTCTGCTGACATAGAACCTCTCATTAATGGCAGTTTTGTAATACATTTTTCTCATCAAAGAAAAAAAGGGGCAAAATGGTACTACTCAAAAATAAATAATCAATATTGTAATTTTGAAAGATTAAAACTATTCTAATAATTACACGATTATATAGAATTATTATAGTAAATCACTCTTATCTTTTCCCTTTTAGCAAGAATGCATACAATTGTAAATTTTCTAGATTTGGGAAAAAATCCTTTTATAATTTCTTTTCATTCAATCAAGATTATTTTACCATAGTACAATAACACGCCATCTAGATACATTTGCTATGTATATTTAAGTTATACATTATTATAGATATTTTAGACATATTCTATATAACCATCTTCTATATATTATATACTGTATGTATATATTTATAATGATTTTGGGAAATTGTAAGGAACTATTTTCTTAGATTAATTACTGAAAAATATTCTATTTTGACCGTGTTATAAATTATATGATAAAATTAAACTAAAATTCATAATTACCTTTAAAATAAAATTAAATCGATTTTGTTATAAATTTATATATATAATTCAAAACTAATAAAATTTTAATATATAAAAGTTCTGAAAAGGTTAAAATTTAATAAAAATATATCGGTTACAAATTTGATTATTGATTAAGTTTCAGTTTAGATTTTATTTTCTGGGTATATAAATTTAGGACTCAATCTTGTATTTTATCGGGTTCAGTTCATTCTGATATTTTAATTTTGGATATAGATATCAAGTTCAGGATTTTTATAGAAGTATTCAAAAATAACTCAAATGCTAAAAAGCTAAAATTTCTTGATTATTTTTCGGTTCAGTTTTTTGGGTACATAGATTTAAGATTCATTATGTATTTCCTCGGGTTCGATTCTTTTATTTCAGATCAATTTGGTTCAGGTTTTGGACATATAAAACAACATCTCAAAACATTATTCCAAATTATCACTACAATTGTAATAACCTAAATATAAACACGGTTTAAAAGACAATCAAAATAATCAAATCTCCCGTTATAACGCATGTATAATCCTAGTTTTATATATTAAATTGGCAGGACGTGTTTTAAACTATATGATAAAATTAACTTAGAATTCATAATTACTCTTATACTTAGACAAAAATAGTTTTATTACAAATATATTTAAATATATATATATATATATATATATATATATATATATATATATATATTCAAAAGATTTAATAGAAATG
>JAKUCM010004139.1:0-56827 GCA_023374145.1 Lepidium sativum
AGAGACAAAATCATCATTTAGAAAAGTAGTTTTTACATCCATTTGATGAGTCTCCAAATCTCTTAATGGTGCAGTGCCGATCAACATTCTGATGTAGGTTATTCTAGTCATCGGAGAATATGTATCAAAGAAATCCAGACCTTCTTTTGGTCTTAGCCCTTGTACTACAATTCTAGCTTTATACTTTTCTATGGAGACATCAGTCTTCGTTTTAAAAATCCATTTGCATCCCAATGCTTTAAATCTTTCAGAGAGATTGGTTAACTTGTAAGTATGATTTTGCATAATAGAGTCCATCTAACCGTTGACGGCTTCTTTCCAAGAAGAAGCGTCTAGTTTAGACATGGCTTCAATGAAAGTTCTTGGTTCATTTTCTACAAGAAAAATCATTAAAGAATCATCACGTAAGATTTTTCCTTACGAGCTCTTTTGCTCTGTCTAGGTTCCTTTTGTTGATCTTCTAAGTCAGACAGAGTAGTTGAGAAGGACTAGGCTACTGACTTGTGTTTTCTCTTTATTCGCGATTTCTCATTTTGTTTATCCTTATTTGGGAAAACGTGTTCAAAGAAAGATGCATTTCTTGATTTCATTATCGTGTTGACGTGCATATCCAAGAAATATACAATGAACATTTTTTTGGTCAGATTGTAACGTATTAGGAGGTGAAACAACCACTTTTTCCAAGCACCTCCATATTTTGAGGTATTTATATGATGGTGGCAAACCTTTCCGAAGCTCATAGGGAGTCTTCGTAGTGACTTTGTGCATAATTTGGTTATGGATGTAATTCATGGTAAGCAGTACTTCCCCCCCCCCCCCCCCCCCTCTCCAAGTTCCGGGGTAAACTAGATTAATGCAACATTGCGTTCATCAGCTCTTTGAAAATTTGTTTTTTTTGTTTCAGCAATTCTATTGGATTCTGATGAATATAGAGCTGTCTTTTGATGTATAATGCCATTTGCTTTGGAAATTATATTAAAAGGTCTATCGTATTCCCCTGCTCTATCATTTTGAACTATTTTAATAATGTTTAATAATGTGGCTAAGTTGATTCTCAACTTCTCTTTTATATTTTTTGATTTTTCCCAAGGCTTCATCTTTGATATGTAATAAATATACATAACGGTATTTTCTGTGATCATCAATGAAGTTCGAAAATATTTTTTTGCTTCCTCTAGTTGGCACAAATTTTAAATCACACAAGTGTGTGTGAATTAATCCTAGAGGTTCAGTTCTTCTATAAACTTGGGGTGATGGTTTTTTTAGTCATTTTTGCTTGTGAACACACTGCACGATTTTCTTTGCTTGTTTAGCTTTTTTTGTATTAGGTTGAAGTTCATAAGTCTTTGAATAGACTGAATTGATCTAGGGTTTTGCTGGTTCTCATAATGGGCCGAATTGATCTAGGGTTTTGCTAAGAGCTAAGTATAAATATTCTTACATGTTGCAAAAACAGGAAACCCTAGTTTTATACTTTTCTTGAGAAGAAAATTTGAGCTTTGAAATCGAACGAAACCCTTTTGATTTTGAGTTTTACGTTTTATGCAATTTAGTTTTATGTTCAGCGTTGATTTCATACCTTATTCAAATTCTTTATTTATGCATTCGAATTCTGACTTTGTGCTTTGTGTTAAATTAATGAGTTATGAGTAGTCATATAAGGCTTTTGAGGATGAGTTAGGACAGTGTGGTGTTTAGTCTTTCTAGGTCGCTTGAGGTTAGAATTATTTATGTATTTTTTGATTTGGTATTTTGCATCACTAGCTTCATTCTGATTAACTGAGGCTTGTTCGGAGACGCTCTATCACCGATGGGTGTTTGGTAGAGCGTATGATTGAACCACTTCAGAGATTCACATGCTCAGCTCGCGGAATCGAATGTTTGAGGTGTGAATCGGATTTAAGTGAGTTGATCATTCATTCCGACTAGTATTCTACTCGAGTTTTTTTGCCACAGGAGTGGATTCATTACTTTTGTTCTCGTTGCCTTGAGGTTAGCTATGTTGAGTGTTGTCAAGCGCCTAGTTAGTTTCAGAGCCACACTGTTCCATGATACTCACTCCTCAGGAACCTGTTTTATCAGCCTGTGTTAATTATAGTTAATACACTATTGAGTGCAACTTCGTTTAAATTCTCAATTTTTTTACTTGCTTGTTTACCTCTATTTTAACGATTGATTTTGGTTGTTAGATAAATTACACTTTGATTGGCTTGGATTAGAAAGTTTACTGCATCCTGATTGATAACTACATTTCTAGTTGGATTGATATCTATTATACTACAATGACATCTCAATATAGTAAGATTTGACAATAGAGTAAAAATCCTGTTATCAAATTGACGCTGTTGCCAAATGGGTCTCTGCTAGTTACAATTAGGATTGTTAACTTTTTAAGCTCAAGTTCTTTTTTCTTTTTGTTACATACTCACTTGTGGTACTGTGTTTTGTGTTCTGTTCCAGGTGATTTCAACCTCCAGTACGTCAGCTTGATCATACTACTTAGTTTGACTTCACTCAGTTTATGCAGACACGTTCTCAAGGAAATCAGAATCTTCTCAAGGCTCTTGACAACATTAACCAACTACCACGAGAGTAAAAAGCGCAGAGAAACCAAGTCTATAGTATGCTTACAGAGCGAGTGAGAATGAACGCAAACACATAGTCGAACACACACGTTCCTCCTGTGGAATAACCTCAACAAAGGAGGCCGCAAATAATCGGAGCTAGAGATGCACCAAGCACTCACACCCAGAGACGTGGGATTTTCCCTCCAGATATAACGAATAAAAATTTTGAAATCATTAGCAGTCTCATCTCTATGATACAAAACAGGCAGTTTCATGGCATACCTTCTGAAGATCTACTTGATCACTTGGACAAATTCGAGCGGCTCTGTGGACTGCAAAGGCTCAATGGAGTCAGTGAGGATGCATTCATACTGAGGTTGTTCCCGATTTCTCTCGGGGACAAAGCCCACATCTGAGAGAAGCACCTACCGCAAGGCTCCATCACTTTATGGGATGCTTGCAACTATGCATTTCTTGCCAAATTCTTTTCCAACTCTCGAACTGCAAAGTTATAGAACGCCATTTCTACCTTTACCCAGTAGAATTCTGAAACATTTTTTGAAGCATGGGAGAGGTACAAGAATAGTCTCAGTGCCCACATAACGGATACCCTACTGTAACTCTGCTCAACAATCTCTACAGAGGTGTTCACCCTAACATCCGACGCCTATTAGATACCGTTAGCCATTGCAATTTCCTTAATCAGGACGTCACTGAAGGTTGACATTTAGTGGAGAATACAACACATGCAGATGGGCAATATAATGAGGATTACGACAGGACGATTAGAAGTACAATGGACATATACACAATCAGTAGGAAGGAGCTCAAGTACATTAGAAACATGTCCACTTTATGACTGGAGACTAATATATTCTTGACGAGGAGGATGATCAGGTTGAGTAGATAAGTTATTTGCAGAATCATGGAGGTGGTTACAAGCAGTACAACAACTATAAGCAGCACCCAAACCTTTCATACAGAAGCAACAACGTGGCAAATCCCCAAGACCATATCTACCCACCCAAACCCCTACACGTCTAGTCGAGTGCGTTTGTCCCTAAGCAGCAATATCACAAGAGTTACCAGCCATCTGAAAACATACCACCTCGGTATGAAGCACACGATCTACCAACTGTTACACAACCACATGAAGTTTTGAACCTACCCCAAGAGATCTTGAAGGGACAGTAGGCGTCCGCTGCTGACGTCACGCAAAAGTTTGTAGTGGTGCACTCTAAGATTGACGCTTCTCTTAATGATCTCACGTGCAATTTTGAGACACTGAACGCAAGACTAAAGTACGTGGAGACTCAGCAAGCATCATCTTCTACTGTGAAAACAACATGCCAACTACCATGGATAGCAGTTGCCAACCAAAAAGGGTATCATGCGAATGCTATCACTCTGAGAAGTGGACGCGAGTTACTGATTCGAGCAGAGAGTCTAAAGGATACTGAGGATAGCAAGGTTCAGGAGGGGGAGGATTTTATCATCAAGGATCAGAAAAAAATTTCCACTGCAAACCAGTGATATTCCTCATATTTTATCGGTTTTGAGCTCATTATTACAGTTATATTTCGGAAATTCGTCTATGTTTTGTTGAGATTTCAGGTCAAAAACGTTCAGTGTTGGAATCATGTTTGAAGGTGGACTTTGGAGAGGTTTGAAGCATTTTCCGGCATTCTCCACGAAGCAAATGACCAATCGATCTACCAAGGATCGATCGATCAAAGATCTGAAAGGATTATGCGCACGATCCGAAGACGACTTGGTTCTTGAGAAGATCGATGCATCATCCCAAAAGATCGATCGATCGATCAAAGGCCTTTCGCAGAAACCTAATTTCGCGATTTCCAGCTCTTGTTTTGGGCTCTATAAATATTCTTTTTCCTATTTTTATTAGAGGGCAATTTTTAAGTTGTGAGAAACAAATTTTACAGAGTTTTAAGAGTTTGTAAGCTAGGAAGAAGATCTCTTCATACTTGAGAAGAATTTCTGAATCCTCTTTATCTTTGTTTATGCAATTTCAGTTTCAGTTAATCATGATTTGCTTTATTCATTTTTTTATGTCTGAGTAGATCTTAGATCAGATCTTTGGATTCTAGGGTTTTAGAATTCACTGTTGGGGAACAAATAGGATTGATGAGTAGATGATTCTCCTTCTAATACTCGAATCTAATGCATATATTAGCCTGATCACCTAGTCAATGATTTTAGGTTGTTAACTTTCCAGAAGATTGCTAAGATCTAGAACTAGGTTAGAAGAGCAATTCCTTCACTACCAACGAGAGTTGATGCTAGGTTGGATTGTGGGTAATTGAACCTAAACGATAAAGCCTATCTGTACTCTGAAACCAACGAGAGTTAGGACCTTCAGGTTATTAGTAGAGGGGTAGATTCAACGAGAGTTAGTTTACCTTTATTTATGTTCAAGCCGAGAACAAGATTAGAGTAGTTCCTGAATAGTTTCCCTGACAAGAATTCTAACTCCCGAATGAATACCCGACATCTAATTACTTTAATTATTTGATTACAATCACATTTAAGTTGTTAGAATTCACTTCTTTCATTCGATTGATATAGCTTGCGATTTTATAGAAATTGAGAGTGTAACTTGGTTCTTTGTGGATTCGATCCCTAAATACTATTTTGTTTGCTGTGCACTTGCAGTAGGATATAAGGTTAAAACTCGTTGTATCAACCAGCCACTCGAGACAGAGACTCGACCCGGAGTTGTTTCTAAGCCACAGTCTGCTGAAAAACCCATACCTAAACATAAGCTCGACACAACCAAACATGTTAAACCGAAACCCAACACTCCAAACGCTCATCCACCTACAGGAACCCCAGAGAAGAATAAACCATTTGTTCTTCCACCATATAAGCCCCAATTACCCTTTCCTCAAAGGTTCAAGAAAGAGCTTATTGAGAAGTACAATGCGCTCTTCGATAAGCAGATGAAAGGCATTGAGGTTAAGATTCCAATTCTGGACGCTTTTATGCTAATGCCTCCATACCAGAAATTTATGAAGGATGCAGTTAAGGAGATAACTCAAGAAGTCGAGGGTATGGTCTTATTGACACATGAGATTTGCGCCATAATCCAAAGAAAAGTTGTGCCAAAAAATCTTGGTAATTCTGGAACCTTTACAATCCCATGCTCGGTTGGACCCTTATCATTCAACATATGTCTCTGCGATCTAGGTGCCTCAATCAGCCTCATGCCGCTTTTAGTTGCAAAAAGGTTAGGCTTTGTTGATTACAAGTCCTGCAAAATCTCGTTGGTTCTCACAGATAGGTAAGTGAGAATCCCTCATGGCAAGACTTTCTTATGAAGGTGGGGCGATTCGAGATACCAACGGATTTTGTTGTCTTGGAGATGGAAGAAGAGTTAGGGACCCTCTATTATTTGGAAGACCTTTCTTGGCCACAGTGGGGAGGGGGGTTAATTGATGTTAGGAATGGAGTCTTTGAGCTGAATCTGGGTCCAGATCTTAAAATGAAGTTCAACATCAATGATGCGATTAAGAAGCCAACGATCGAAGGTCATGTGTTCTCAATTCACGAGATGGACATTCTTGTTGATGAGCTGTTAGAAGAATTGGCAGTAGAAGATCAACTGCAAGTTGCTCTGGCAAAGCCAGCCGCTCAGGGGTACTTGAGTCTGGAAGCTGAACGGTACGCGAACTTGTTGGATTATCACAGGCCAGTCAAGAGTTCAATGGTAAAGGAATTGGTTTATTTGAGCTCGGATGGTATAGTAGTGACTCTACACTCAAGTGTATATGAGCCAGACTCATGACAGAGACTCAAGCTACAAGTGCTTGAATGCGCTACACCTGACGTCACTGATGACTGGTCTAAGCTCAAGCCACCCAAAGTGGAACTGAAACCACTTCTTGCAGGGCTAAGGTAAGCTTTTCTGGGCCTTAATTCTACTTATCCTGTAATTGTAAATGTTGCCTTGAATGATGATGAATTGAGCATGCTTTTGACTGAGCTTATATGTTTTAGAAAAGCTATATGATACACACTTGAAGATATTAGAAGAATTTCCCCAAGTGCATATGATACACTTAGAAGATGAATCTTATTCTCATGTAGAGCCCGAGAGGAGATTGAACCCGAACGTTTTTGAAGTGGTTAAAAAGAGATACTTAAGTTGCTAGACGCTGATGTTATATATCCAATCTCTGACAGTAATTTGGTCTTGCATGTGAATTTTTGTTCCTAAGAAAGGGCTATCACTGTGGTTAAGAATGATAAAGATGAATTAATACCCACTAGAACCATAACAGGGCATAGGATGTGTATTGACTATATGAGGCTATATTTATCCAGTAGAAAAGACCATTTCACTTTGCTGTTTATTGACAGATAATTGAAAGGTTGTCAGGTAAAAATTATTACTGTTTCCTTGACGAGTATAGCGGGTTCTTTCAGATCCCTATACACCGGGGTGATTAGGAAAAAACTACTTTTACCTGCCCTTATGGTACTTTTGCTTACAAACGCATGTCGTTTGGGTTGTGCAATACTCCTGCTACATTTCAGCGCTATGACTTCTATTTTTTCGGGTTTGATTGAGGATGTAGTCGAGGTGTTCAGGGACGATTTTTTGTCTATGGCTCTTCCTACTCCTCTTGTTTATCAAATTTGTGCAGTGTGCTTAGCAGGTGCGTGGAGACTAACCTTATGCTCAACTGATACAAATGCCGCTTCATGGTTCAGGAAGGGATAATGTTGGGGCACAAGATATCCGAGAGGGGTACTGAGGTTGACAAAGCAAAGATTAAGGTCATGGCTCAGCTGCAACCCCCTAAGACTGTGAAGGATATTCGAAGTATTTTGGATCACACTGGGTTTTATAGAAGATTCATCAAGGAATTCTCCAGAATTGCAAGGCCCCAGACGAGCCTATTATGCAAGGAGGTCGAGTTCAATTTCATCCCTGAGTGTCTTGAAGTGTTCCTTAAGATCAAAGAGGCGGTGATATCTGCTCTAATAGTCCAAGATCCAGACTGGGATCTCCTATTCGAGATCATGTGCGATGCAAGCGATTTTGTTGTTGGAGCAGTCCTCAGTCAGAGAAAGGATAAGAAGTTAGACGTGATATACTATGCCAGCAGGACTCTAGACAACGCTCAAACCAAGTATGCCACCACAGAAAAGGAACTTCTTGCTGTAGTTTTTTACGTTTGAAAAATCCAGATCGTACCTGGTTGGATCCAACATTATTGCTCACACAGACCACACAACACTAAAATATCTTATGAAGAAAAAAGACTCTAAGCCCAGATTACTGAGATGGATATTGCTGCTGCAAGAGTTTGACTTGAAGATTGTGGACAAACCTGGAGTGGAAAATGGAGTGGTGGATCACCTGTCGTGAATGATGATTGAAGACTCGACCCAATGCCAGAAGATTCGAAGATACCCGTACTTTCTTTGTAGGTTTCTTAGGATTATAAGTTGATGTACGAACCATATACAATGAAAGAACAGAGACACAACCGGAATAAATGAGTTCGCAATCGAGAAAATCGACAAGAGTTTGATATTCTAGGCGTATAAATGATCATTTTTCCGATTGCTTATTCAATTAAACACAATCAACATCCAACAATTTATCAATCGAACTACAATCATGAAAATCAAGCCTAAAAATTCTGAAATTCCTCTAGAAATTCTCCTTAAACCTAACAGTCAACCTTTAATCGAAATTCAATGACCCAAACAGGAAGAGGGGGTAGAATCCATGTAAAAAGGCACATGCATCACTTAATCAATGAAAATCAACAAGAAAGCAAATTCCCCTTTTCCCAATTCAACTTCCAAAATTGGACCTAAAATTTGAATTTAGAGAATATACATTTGCTAATCGAAGCAATGAACCACATAATCAGATAGAGGGTGAAATTCTATGCGGATTAGGCTTTTGAATCGTTAAAAACGAATGAAAAAAGAGAGAAATTGAGTTTTAAAAAGTTTTGGAATTGAAATTTTTTGGAAAAAACCGCTCTTTGCGTTTAAAAAGATGAACCTGGGTGTAGGATCAATCGATCCTTACTTTGATCGATTGATCTGTGCCCTCGCGAGCAAAGAACGATCGATCCTTACCTTATAAGTTGGGCAATGGATCGTGCAAAAATTCTTCTTAAATGGCTCGATCGATTATCTGTTTTATGTCGGGCACTGGATCGTGCGGTTCCCATGCTCGATCGATTCATCTTTTTTATGTCGTGCTCTAAATCATGCGGTCTTCTTACTTGATTAGTCGGGCTTTGCTTGTTAGGTCGGGCTATGCTTGTTCGGTCGGGCAACGGATCGTGCGGCCTTCTTGCTCGATCGATTTCTAAGTGATCGGTCGTGCTCTGGATCGTGCGCAAACCTACTACGTGTGTTGATCGATTGAGAACTGGGTGGATTCCTATCATAGGTAGAAGTTATTTAGAGACGTAAACCACTACTTCTTGGATGAACCCTACTTATACAAGAGGGGAGCATATGGTTTATTCAGAAGGTGTATAGCAGAAGAAAAGGTGTTAGGTGTTCTGGATCATTATCATGAGTCTGCTTACGGTGGATATTTTACCACATTAAAGACTGTTCAGAAGATTTTGCAATCAGGGTTATGGTGGCCGACTGTGTACATGGATACTCAGAATTTCATCTCCAAATGTGATCCCTGTCTGGGAATGGGTAGTATCAACAAAAGGAACGAGATGCCACAGAACCCAATTCTAGAAGTTGAGATATTTGACTGGTGGGGAATCGACTTCATAGGGCCATTCAATCCACCATCCCATGGGAATCACTATATTCTCGTTGCAGTTGACTACGTCTCGAAGTGGGTAGAAGTTGTAGCAAGTCCGACTAATGATGCTAGAGTTGTCATCAAGCTGTTCAAGAGCATCATTTTACCCAGATTAGGAGTACCTCAAGTTGTAATCAGTGATGGAGGCTCCCACTTCATCAATAAAGTGTTGGAGATAGAGTATAAGGCACTGTGGGCTACAAGTTTCATAAATTTCAATCTCTAGACTGCTCAAGAGAGAAGGATCCTGAACTTGCATGAGTTGTTGGAGGACAAACTTGAAGCTTACGATTACGAGAGCTCAAAAGTGTTCAAGGAAATGACTAAAGCCTTCCACGACAAGAAAATTGCACACAAGAAAATCACACCAGGCGACCAAGTGTTACTGTTTAACCGGAGGCTAAAGTTGTTTCCTTGAAAATTGAATCAAAATGGTCAGTTCCATTCTGAGTTAAAAAAGTTTTACCATATAGAGCTATTACATTGATCAACGTGGAAGAAAACAATTTCACTGTGAATGGGCAGAGGGTTAAGCAGTATCGAGCTGATGAGACTATGCATTAGAGAACCTCAGTTTCTCTCGATGAACTAATTTGCCTTTGAAAGGGTGAAAGTCAAGCTCAATGACTTTAAACAAAGCGCACTTGAGAGACAATCCCATGCATATCCTTGAACATATTTTAATTAAGCTTTTACAATTTTTAATTTTTTGCGCCTAGCTTATTATTTGATTTTCAGGACTGGAGCACCAGGGTACGGTTAAGACTCGAGTCGAGTCCAGTTTTACGTTTTAAAAAAAAAACTATGTGACACGACTGCGCCCCGCCGCCAAAGGACTCGATCTCACCCGAGCCCGTCCTCGCCAGATACTCGAGCCTCTGCGCGTCTCCAAAGCACCACGTCTAGCCGTTAAAGAGCCACATCCAGCTTGAGTCTTGTACGCCTCTTCACGCGTCATGTTCCACGCCGTCAAAGCCATCGGCACGCTCGTCATGCGCCTCGCCGCCATCACCACAGCCAGAAAGGACTCGAGCTCTCTCGAGCTACACGAGTACTCACGCGCCGCCTCACTAGCCTCCATGCGCCAACTTACGTTAGCCCTCAAGCCCAATCAACCTAGCTCGAGCTCCGACATCCTTATCGCGAGCTGCTACGCGTCGTTTCCAGCTGCCTACACGCACTGCCGTAAGCTGCGAACATGCATATCCACGTTCCACCACACGAAAACCGTAAAATCAGTCCCTATCTGCCGCTGAGGTATGACTACGCCACTCCTCGTGTACATATATTAATGCATGCTTTTATTATGTTTGTTGGTTTGAGATCCTTTTTCATTCTTTTATCTACACAAGGGACTGTGTGATTTATGTCTGGGGGAGGATTCTAGACATCATTTGATCACGTTGTCTTTGTTCTCGTTTTTTTTTTCATGCATTCATTCTCTACATCACATTACACGAATATAAAAAAATGTTTAACCTTGCAAGCTTGCTGACTTTTGTCCTAAATTCACTGCCCTGAGTTAATGTTATTTTTTGCTTGCTATCCAATCTGAATTATAAGACTGCACCGTGTTAGGAAAGTTTAACCTTTTCATTTCTTCGATGAATTTTGTTGTGATAAGACGCCACTCTGTACTAAGTGATAACTTGAAATGAATGTTTAATTATCAAGGATGTGCATTGAGTTTGAACTTGTGAATTACAGAATACTCGGATTTCCTTTCAACATCTTGCATTTTAATGTGTTAATTCGAGTTGACGCCCACCTTGACCATTACTTCATTTCAAACCCTACACTGTTTGTGTGTGATTGTGAAGCATTTCTACGGTTTAATCTTGGTATAACGTGTTAGTTGAGTACCGACATAAACAAGGTTTCATGTTGTTTCTGGTTCACGTTAGGCGTAGATGGTGTAAGAATGTGGGAGGCTTATTTACTTTGGTTAAGAAAGGAATGAAGAAAATAATAAGAGCAGAGGATAAAGAATCTAAGTTGAGAAAATGGTTCAAAATGTAGGTATGTTCTAGTAAAGGTTTATGGTGATTAAAATCTAAAGTTGGGTTCTAAGAAAGAAAAGATAGAGATATGCTTACAGTGTCTTGTAAAAAAAAAAACCAGTGTTGTAATGTGATATAAGCCAGAACCGCAAGAAGTGTTAAATTAAGTAACCCTTCCCTTTATACTAGCTATAGTAAAGATGCTTGGGAAGTTGATTCTATTGAGCGCTTAACTGGAAGAATGAGTTGTCGTTTTTAAAAAAAGGGTTGATATAGGAATCAATTTCTGGTTTTAGAATGAATAGGTTGGGGCTCGAGTTGGGTGCACTGGGTAGATGAGACCTTGTTCTTGTATGCATCCGTTGGCATTCACCTCTAAACTTATACTTGAGCTTATTCCATTCCGAGTGATCCCTGAGCAGATTTGACTAGCCATTACATTGAAGAGATCACTTTTATCTCTTGAGCCATTCCCTTAGCCAAACGAGTTCTTATGAGATGTGTAACTTGATTCACGGTTTAGAATTAATTGAATGTTAAAAACAGTTCTTTATTGAATGCATTTGTAGGTTGAGTTTAGGCTTAGATCGAACTATGATTTGCATGGCTAACGTATTCAGAGTATGACCTGTTTTGTACTGCAGTTTAGAATATTAAAACACGACACTGAGTTGTAGAATTTGAATAAACTTGTTTTGGTTTTAAGTTCCCGTTGAGCAACTTCCTCTCTGAATTTGTTCTTGCGTGTTTGCTTGAGGGCAAGCAACGAATAAGTCTGGGGGAGTTGATATACATGTTTTTAGCATGCACTAAGAGTCTCATTTAGTTAGTTTTAAGCATACATTTCTAGTGCATTCTCATCATTTTTAGAGTCCAAATAGTCCAATTCATATGCATTAGCATATACATTGCATTCAAGGAGATTCCAGGTAGTAGAACACATAAACAGAGCATTCATGACAAGCAGTGGCTAAGGGAGTCACAAAAGTTGAAGAGTCACAGAAGCAGAAGAGTCACAAAAGGCTTTCGGTGAACTCGAGCCGAGGTCGAGTCTGAAGATCGAGCTTGGAAGAGCCAACACACACCCTGGGCGTGATCGAGTCTACACACACCCTGGGCATAATCGAGCCAAAAGTCACGTTGGATGTTAGCTCGAGGTAGAATCAACGCTGGACGCCAACTCGAGGTGGACGTCACGCAGGGTCATAAATCGAGTGCCAACTCTATGTCAGCTCGAGTGTCAGCTCTGAGTGAGCTCGAGTGCCTGCTTGATTGTTAGCTCTGAGTGAGCTCGAGTGCCTGCTCGAGTGTTAGCTCAGGGTCAGCTCGAGTGCCAGCTCCAAGTTAGCTCGAGTGCCAGCTCGAGGGTCAGCTCAAACTCAGGGTCGATCTCATAGGAAGCTATAGATCAAGTCAAAGGAGCTGCAGATCGATTGCTCTAGGCTTTAAACTTTCTACTCGTGGCCCTTTTCAATATTTGGGCCTTACTGAAGTTAAAGTCCACTGCACGTTGGTTCTCATAATGGGCCGAATTGATCTAGGGCTTTGCTAATAGCTAAATATAAATACTCTTACATGTCGCAAAAACGAGAAACCCTAGTTTTTACACTTTTTCTTGAGAAGAAAACTTAGAGCTTTGAAATCAAAAGAAACCCTTTTGATTTCGAGTTTTATGTTTTATGCAATCTAGTTTTACGTTCAGTGTTGATTTCATACCTTGTTGAAACTCTTTATGTATGCAATCGAATTTTGACTTTGTGCTTTGTGTTAAATTAATGAGTTCTAAGTAGTCATATAAGGCTCTTGAGGATGAGTTAGGGCAGTGTGGTGCTTAGGATTTCTACATCGCTTGAGGTTATAATTATTTAGGTATTTTCTGATTTTGTATTTTAATTACTAGCTTCATTCTGATCTACTAAGGTTTGTTCTGAGACGCTCTAGCACCGATGGGTGTTTGGTAGAGTGTTTGACTGAACCACTTCAGAGATTCACATGCTCACCTCGAGGGATCAAATGTCTTAGGTGTGAATCGGCGCTAAGCGAGTTGATATTTCATTCCGACCAGATTATCAAACGCCTATGGTGATAGGATATGTTAGTAGTCTACTCGAGTTTGTTTGCCACGAGAGTAGATTCAATACTTCTATTCTCGTTGCCTAGAGGTTAGCTCTGTTGAGTGTTGTCAAGCGCCTAGTTAGTTTAAGAGCCACGTTGTTCTATGATACTCACTCTTGAGGAACATGTGTTATCACCCTGCGGTAATTTTAGTTATTACACTATTGAGTGCCGCTTCGTTTAAATTCTCAATTATTGTTACTTGCTTATTTACCTATATTTTAACGATTGATTTTTTGTTGTTAGAAAAATTACACTTTAATTGGCTGGGATTTGAACAGTTAACTGCATCCTGATTGATAACTACATTCCTAGTTGGATTGACACTTATTATACTACAATGACATCTCAGTATAATAGGATTTGACAATAGAGTAAAAATTATGTTATCAAACAACATAAACGTATACTCCCTCACGAAGGAAAACTTGAACACACATCTTGAATATTCCATAATTTCGGTAGTATTTGCCCACTTCCACCCCAAACTTTGTCACTTTGTCAGAATCATAGTTCATGCAATTATTTTGATTCCAAAACGAGCTTCATCCATTAGAATTGTGAAAATCAAGTTCTTCCACATATCACGACAATACTTCATATTCTTAAGAGTAACTTGTCGTTCAAAGGTAAACTCTAGTACCACAACACTTTTGACTTAGAGTCGTTTGCCATTTGCAATTTGTGGTCCAGCGGACTTGCGCAGTACGAGCTGAACAACTCTTTGTCAGTACAAATGTGGGTTGAGGCACAAGTGTCGTATCATCATTCTCTAGATTACTTTGTTGGACCATTCTATATTCGGATAAGTCCTAATCCGAATCCTCCGATGGAATAATTGCGATATAAGGGAAAAGAGGATCGAATGACGACACGTGAGTGATGGCTCTACTCACGATACAGGCTGGTTTAGCCGCCGTGAGCCCGGTTCAACGTCGGCTAAGGGTTTCTAAGCGAGTCACACACAAAGAGAAAAGAGAAAACTCGGTTCTTTTATAAAATGAGGCCCTTTTACCAACACATATAAGACCCTTTTATAGGCAAGCTGAAAAATCTACACAAATCGGTCAACAGCAAAGGCGCGGGTCAACAAAGTGGAAAAAGGTCTGTATAAGAAGATAAGATTAAAACGGCTATAAAACAAAAGGGATATGAATGGCCACGTCACTCGGAGGTGTGTGACCATGCGCTAAGGCCTTGGCCTTGTTAAAACCTCCCTTGGGAAACCACTTGGGAGAAAACCAAGGTGAGAGAAAAGAGTACCAGACTTCCTTAACGGCTTAGGGTCTTCACCTAGTGATGGTGAAGACCGTTCAGATAACCTCCATCAGGTCGCGATCGGTCTGGTCGTATCATCGCGGGTCATATGACTCTAGGAACTCAGTAGCGTAGTTGTTACACTTGGTCTGTATGTTTTGGACAGCCGTCTTGGATCTACTGGTGATCCCTGGGTCCATTATTGGTACTTGGTTCGTGCTTTGTGTTATGCGACTTGGTCCCTCGTGTGTCCCTTTGTCCGCGTGCGTTCCATTAGGTTGGGACTCATCATTCCCTCCCCCTTGAGAAGGTTCTGGCCTCAGAACTTCATAGTCATCATCTACATCAAAAGGAACTGAGTCAGCCAAAATGAAAGAGGTTGAAGTCCGATACATACCGAGGAGCCCGAGGCGGTAGGCGTTGTCGTTGATTCTCTCGATGATTTGAAAAGGTCCGTCTCCCTGCAGGCTGAGCTTGTCTTTTCGGTGTTGGGGAAATTGTTCCGATCTTAAGTGTAGCCAAACCCAATCGCCGCGTTTAAAAAATCATTGCTTTGCGGTGTTTGTTGGATTTATGGGCATATTGCTTGGTCCGTCTTTCCAAGTTTCCCCGAACCTCGGCATGTAGTGTTTTGATCAGCTTGGCCTTAGTTTTTCCATGTGGGCACTCTATTTCATTTATGGGTAGTAGGTCCATAGGCATTAGGGGTCTGAAACCGTAGGCTACTTCAAAGGAAGATTTCTTGGTTGCAGAGTGAACCGACTGGTTGTATGCGAACTCCATTAGCGGAAGTAACTCGAGCCAAGTCCCTTGGTTGCCTGCGACAGTGTTTTGCATCAGAGCTCTAACTGTTCGGTTCACGACCTCTGTTTGGCCATCGGTTTGCGGGTGGAACGCGGGTGACACTATGCTTCGGGGTAACCCGTGTAGTCTAACCACTTCTCGAAAGAAGAGGTTGACTAGGGCCGTGGCATCCGTGAGCTTGTTGCACAATATGAAATGTGCCATCTTCGAAAACCTGTCGACAACCACAAAAATAGCATCCTTGCGATAACAATTAGGTAATCCAAGCACGAAATCCATTGATAAATCAACCCATAGTCCATTCGGAATTGGTAAAGATTTATATAACCCGTGGGACCGCGGCATGGATTTGTCGGTTCGGTAAGTGCTGCAGCGACCCACAAATGTTTCTACCATGCGTTTCATCTTGGGCCAGTAGAAGTGTTCCTTGAGAACCTCTAAGGTCTTAGTGACTCCAAAATGACCGGTTAAGCCACCTCCATGGGCTTCTTGCAGTACGAGTGTTTCGTGGTCCCTGTAGCTATCTCCGAACTCTGGGTCTGTTTCATATGCTCCTTTGATTCCCTCGAATCCCAAAACTCTTGCTTCCATTGTGGTGATCAAAGCATGTCTCCTTGATAAAGCATCAGCCACAATGTTTTCCTTGCCGTTCTTGTATTTGATTACGTAAGGGAATGCCTTGATGAAATCCAGCCATTTGGCGTGCCGCATCTTGAGGTTGGTCTGGCCGAGGAGGTGTTTCAAAGTCTCGTGGTCCGTGTGAATCACAAAATCCCGAGGTAGTAGATGATTATGCCAAGTTTCCATGGCCCGAACCAAGGTGTAAAGCTCCTTATCATACGTCGGATAGTTCAGGGTGGGGGCCATGCAACTTTTCATTAAAGTAGGCCATGGGTTTGCCTCCTTGGGTTAGGATCACTCCAATCCCGATACCGGATGCATCGCACTCTACTTCAAAGGTTCTCAAAATTCGGTAGGACGAAAAGTGGGGCTTGGGTCAGCCTTCTCTTGAGCTTGCGGAAGGAGGATTCTTGGGCTAGTCCCCATGTAAACTCTTCACTTTTCTTGGTAATGGTTATGAGAGGCGCGGCCACAGTGCTGAAATCCTTGACAAAGCGTCGGTAAAAACTGGCCAAGCTGTGGAAGCTTCTTACTTGGCTTACGGTGGTTGGTGTGGATCACTCCTCAATAGCCCTTATCTTCTCTTGGTCCACTCGTAGGCCCTGCATACTCACAACAAAACCTAGGAACACAAGCTCATTAATGCCAAAAACACACTTCTTGAAGTTAGCGTAACGCCTTTCTTCTTCAAGTGTGTCAAAACCGCATTAAGGTGCGACAAGTGATTATCAAGGTCGCGACTATAGATAAGGATATCATCAAAATAAACCACAACAAACTTATTGATAAAGGGTCGGAGTACATGATTCATTAAGCGCATGAAGGTGGATGGGGCGTTGGAAAGGCCGAACGGCATGACCAAACATTCGTAGAGGCCTTGCTTGGTTTTGAAAGCCGTCTTCCATTCATCACCTTCTTTCATCTGAACTTGGTGATAACCACTCTTGAGATCGATCTTAGTGAAGATGCTTGCTCCATCTATCTTATCTAGCATGTTGTCTAACCTCGAGATGGGATGTCTATACTTCACGGTGATATTATTGACTGCCTGACAATTAACACACATGCACCAAGACCCATCTTTCTTGGGTACCAAGAGGACTGACACGACACAAGGACTGAGACTTTCGCGCACTTAGCCTTGCTTCATGAGATCTCCGACCTTCCTCTTGATATCATGAGTTTTAACCCTATATCCTACTGCAAGTGCACAACAAACGTAATAGTACTTAGGGGTCGAATTCCTCAGAGAACCAGGTTACACTTTCGACTTCTATCGAATCACAAGCTATATCAATCCAAACCAGAAAGGTAAATACTAGCACCTTAAACATGAATGAAATCAAATAACTAAAGCAATCAGATGTCAGGTATTCATTTAGGAGTTAGAATTCTTGTCAGGGAAACTATTCAGGAACTAATCTGATCCTATTCTCGGCTTGAACATAAATAAAGATAAACCAACTCTCGTTGAATCTACCCCTCTACTAATAATCTAAAGGTCCTAACTCTCGTTGGTTTAAGATTACAAGTAGGCTTTACCGCTTAGGTTCAATTGCCCACAACCCAACACAGCATCAACTGTTGTTGGTAGTGAAGGAATTGCTCTTCTAATCTAATTCTAGTTCTTAACAATCTTCTGAAAAGTAAACAACCTAAAATCACTGACTAGGTGATCAGGCTAATCTATGCATTAAACTCAAGTATTAGAAGGAGAATCATCTGTTAATCAATCATATTTGTTCCCCAACAGTGAATTCTAAAACCCTATAATCCCTAAATCCGATCTAAGATCTACTCAGACATAGAGCAATGAATCAAACAAATCATGATGAACTGAAACTGAAATTGCATTAATAAATAGAAATAGGATTTGGAAATTCTTCTCAAGTGTGAAGAGATCTTCTTCCTAGCTTACAAACTCTCAAAACTCTGTAAAATTCGTTTTCTAACAACTCAAAGACGGCTCAAAACTCTCTTAAAATAAAATAGGAAAAAAGAATTTATAGGACCCAAAACTAGAGCTGAAAAATTGTGAAATTAGGTTTCTGCGAAGGGCATCGATCGATCGATCATATAGTGGATTGATCGATCGATCATATAGAGTCGATCATATAGAGTTGATATCTCAAAAGCCAAGTCGTTCTTCAGATCGTGCGCATAATCGTTGTTAGAGCACTGATCGATCGATCTTTGTGCTGATCGATCGGTCCTTCCTTTCGTGGAGAATACCGGGAAATGCTTCAAAATTCTCCAAAGTCCACTTTCAAACATGATTCCAACGCTGAGCGTTTTTGACCTAAAATCTCAACAAAACATAGACGAATGTCCTAAATATATCCGTAATAATTAGCTCAAAACCGACAAAATATGAGGAACATCAATTCCCCTAGATTTAACTTCTTGCTTGTCCTCAAGCAAAGAAAGAAAGACTGTAGGAAGATCACATCTCATCAGACAAATGACTTTCTCCAGATCCTGCACATCAAGTCCAAAGTGATCACAAGAATATTATTCATCAAAATCAAGACCATCTTGTACTTCCCCTAGACTTAGCAAACATAACAATCTCGTGTCACAACTCAAAACAAACAATCAAATTTCCCATACTGACTCCCTAATAAATCTAAGTGCAGTCTCATCCGAGGGAATATTGGTCAAGAGGCAAAAAGTTCCTACTTCTACTCTCTAGACTACCTTCATTCTGATTCCATCTCTCTCTCTCTTTTCATAAGAACAATTTTTCCCAGTAAGTTGCTTCATTGGAGTTTCCTCCAGTATGCTAATTAGTAAAGTGAAAAAGATTATGTCATTGAATGTATCCTTAGAAACATCCAATTCACTTTAAAAACTCGCATCGTCATTAGAAAACTTTTACCCTAGGCTCACTTCATACAAAAACTTATATCAGAAATTTTTTTGTTTAAAACGCATGAAAATGATGAAGAGAGAAACATAACCAAACTTACAAGGAACATCCTTCATTGAGTAAAGAGAAGGAACATACCTGATGTATTACCAATTCCCTTGACGATATGATTAAGTCAGTTTAGGTGTGAAATCAGCATGAAATCCCCTGAAAGTTGAGATGAATGTGCTCTGAAACTGAGTGTTGCTTTGTCTATACGTTTTCCAATAGTCTGATCGATTCCTGAAAAATGCAAATCAAGAGATACTAAGTCCAGGATAATGCTGAGAAAACCGAAAATCAAGTAGTCTGATGTCAGTCTCAAAAGATCGTAATACAGAAATAAAAGAAAGAAATAGTCTCAAAAATCTAGAATGCAAAAGAAACAAAACATAAAAACGCGTTAGTCAATAATTAATTTTCCTCAGACTTTACACTGTCCCGATATAAAAATAAATCAAAAGGAAGACATAAAAACGCATAAGAAACAAAAAGGAGCAAAAAGAAATAGTCTTAATAAAATGAAAATAAACTGAAACAAAAGTAGGAGGTAGCTAAGAAGCTACTCAAGTTTTTGGCTATAGTGGTCGCATGGTGCTCTGCGACGGCAGGGAACGCGGTAATCCATTGGCCGATCATGCTCATCATCATCATACCGATGTCCAGCAACATCTGGTCGGCTAGTAGCTGCTGTAGGCATGGAGACATGCTCATCACTATCAGCTGCAGGTGCACTCATACAAAGAGACGATGAGATCCTCCTCAAAGCCTTCCATATGGTCCGCTGAATCGATCTCTTCCTCCTCTCATTCTCGACCTGCCAGTCTCGAAACTGCTGATCCGTGAACTCCAGCGAGTAATGAGGTAATCTGAGTTCCTCCTCAGGAAACTCAGGAAGTAGAAACCCGAAAAGTTGAGCAGCTGCAGCCAAAGGTACAAACTTAGTAGAGGTGGAAGGTCGAGCTCTCCTAGATTGGGCGTGTGGTGCGGCTTCCTTCTCCTTAAGCTTGCCGGAGATCTCAGGATGCGACAGATCTGGCCGGAACTCCACGTTCTCTCTGCATCTAACATAAGTGATGTGAGGAGCTGGAGTGATATACATCATCTGGGGAGTGTCATCAAATAAAGTCCTTTGCTTCTTCTCCAAAAAAACCCAAATCTGGCCAATGCAGTTTTTATCGATCAAATCGATCCTCTGCACAACCTCTGGTCTGCAGCAAGATCTAACCCATGAAACATCAAGATCGGTGTTAGGAGACTACCGATAGGCTCAACCACTCCCTTCCTCACGTCACATTTGTATCTGTGCTTGATCAGCTCATTGGGAAAATGATACCCCAAGTTGATGTTCGAAGAAGGACCTATAGCCAGAGTAGGATCTTGTTAAAGATCTGGTACCAGAGGAGAGATGGCCTCGTGCAAGTACTCCAGCTGGGATTTGGTTACATTGCCCGACTCCTCCTTAGCTAGAATTGTCGATCTGATGTGCCTTCGCGACTATCCTAATAGCAGGATTCCTGATATGAGTGAGCTTTGAAGCCTTAACCTGATACCCATCACCAGACAACAAATACCACATTGCATTCTTCGGAGGAGAGTTCTTTGATGGTTTCTGCCCAACTGCATACTCATCAAAACCGTAAATCCCGCACAGCTCCTGAATGGTGATCGTATAGAGAGCTCTTCTGTATCGGTACGTGATGTACTGTGCATAAACTGGACTGTGGGGATCGGCACACATATGAAGATCGCACGTCGCAAAGAACTGTCTGATAATCTCTGGATATAGTGGATAAGCATCAAAATAGAAGTTGGTCAGACCAAGATTATCCAGCAGCTGAACAACATCTTCTGGAATCCCCATCCTATGCAGTGTCTCACAGCAAAGGTACTTCGTCGGGATCAACGTGTTAGTCAGGAGTTGATCATAGAAGCTTTCATGAAAGCTCTTCCAATATCTCCTTCCTTTCTATCTTTGTACGCTGTTGTAGTTCTACATAAGAAAGAGTGTCTCTGCTAGCCACATTATCGACAAAGTACGTTTGTTCCGGTCTAGGTCATGGCAAACACTCACCAAGCTGTCTTTGTCTAGGTGCATCGTCGTGCTGTTGCGACGACTGACCGCGCTAAAGATTCTAAGATATCATACCTTCTTTGTAGGTTTCGAAGGATTAGAAGTTGATGTACGAACCATCTACAATGAAAGAACAGAGACACAACCGAAAAAGTGAGTTCGCGATCGAGAAAATCGACAAGATTTTGATATTCTAGGCGTATAAATGATCATTGTCCCGATTGCTTATTCAATTAAACACGATCAACATCCAGCAATTTATCAATCGAACTACAATCATCAAAATCAAGCCTAAAAATTCTGAAATTCTTCTAGAAATTCTCCTTCAACCAAACAGGCAAACTTTAATCGAAATTCAATGACCCAAACAGGAAGAGGGGGTAGAATCCATGTAAGAAAGGCACATGCATCACTTAATCAATGAAAATCAATACGAAAGCAAATTCCCCTTTTCCCAATTCAACTTCCAAAATCGGAGAAAAAATTCGAATTTAGAGAATATACATTTGCTAATCGAAGCAATGAACCACATAATCAGATAGAGGGTGAAATTATACGCAGATTAGGCTTTTGAATCGTTAAAAACGAATGAAAAACGAGAGAGAAATTGAGTTTAAAAAATTTTTGGAATTGATTTTTTTTTGGATAAAACACGTTCTGTGCGTTAAAAAAGACGAATCTGGGTGTGAGATCGATCGATCCTTACTATTATCGATTGATTTTTGCCCTCGCGAGCAAAGAACGATCGATCCTTACCTTCTAATTCGGGGAATGGATCGTGCGTAAATTCTTCTTAAATGGCTCAATCGATCTATCTGTTTTATATCGGGTTCTGGATCGTGCGGTTCCCATGCTCGATCGATCCATCTTTTTCATGTTGTGCTCTAAATCGTGCGGTCTTCTTACTCGATTAGTCAATCCTCCATTTCTTCCGAAAAAGAGAAGGAAAAGGCCCACCGAAGTCAGAATGGGAAGAGGAAAAGGAAATCCTACAGGTTGGATTGCTCGTGTGTCCACGGGACAAATCCCATTTGAAATGGATGGTGTGAGTTTGGCAAATGCTCGACAAGCCGCTACATTAGCGGCTCATAAACCATGTTCGTCAACCAAGTTTGTAACTTTTCTTGTTTGGTCGGGCTATGCTTGTTCGGTCGGGCAACGGATCGTGCGGCCTTCTTGCTCGATCAATTTCTGAGTGATCGGCCGTGCTTTGGATCGTGCGCAAACCTACTACATGTGTTGATCGATTGATAACTGGGTGGATCGATTAGTTGCTTTCAACCCGATGTGCTTCGCGACTATCCTAATACCAGGATTCCTGATATGAGTGAGCTTTGAAGCCTTACCCTGTTACCCATCACCAGACAACAAATACCACAGTGCATTCTTCAGAGGAGAGTTCTTTGATGGTTTCTACCCAACTGCATACTCATCAAAATCGTAAATCCCGCACAACACTTGAATGGTGATTGTATAGAGAGCTCCTCTGTATCGGTATGTGAGGTACTGTGCATAAACTGGACTGTGGGGATCGGAGCACATATGAAGATCGCACGTCACTAAGAACTTCTGATAACCTCTGGACACAGTGGATAAGCATAAAAACAGAACTTGGTCAGACCAATATTATCCACCAGCTGAACAAAATCTTCTAGAATCTCCATCTTATGTAGTGTCTCACAGCAAAGGAACTTCGTCGGGATCAACATGTTAGTCACGAGTTGATCATAGAAGCTTTCATGAAAGCTCTTCCAATATCCATTTCATTTCTATCTTTGTACGCTGTAGTAGTTCTGACATAAGAAGAAGTGTCTCTGCTAGCCACATTATCAACAAAGTATGTTTGTTCCAGTCTAGGCCATGACAAACACTCACCAAGCTGTCCTTGTCTAGGTGCATCGTCGTGCTGTTGCGATGACTGACCGCACTGAAGATTCAAAGATACACGTACCTTCTTTGTAGGTTTCATAGGATTAGAAGTTGATGTACGAACCATCTACAATGAAAGAATAGAGACACAACCGAAAAAATGAGTTCGCGATCGAGAAAATCGAGAAGAGTTCGATATTCTAGGGGTATAAATGATCATTGGTCCAATTGCTTATGCCTTTCGGCTATAGGACATTAGACTTCTACCGGCTACCGGGAAAAAGATTAGACTAGATCAAACGCAAGCGCAGAAAAAAACAAGGGAACCATAAATCGGCGTGAATCACATTCACTGCCGCGTACGCCCATGTGCTTCGTAATTTGCCTAAAAGAGTAAAGTCTGGCTGCAGAGTCTTGTGAAAGTTTTCAAGAACTACACTAGGTCTGGCACGTCACTCGGCTCCTTGGCTCACTTCGGTTTTCAAGCCTTTCTCCTTAGGCGCATCTCTGAGCAAATGATCAAGCAAGAACGTGCCTACATCCGTTGATGCACTTCGTTGACTAGTGAAGGTTTTTTTCCCAAAGGGCAAAATAATCGATGAGTAGTATGCCTGGTAAGAACCTTTTCACTTAAAAACGATCAACATCAAGCAATGTATCAATCAAACTACAATCATCAAAATCAAGCCTAAAAATTCTGAAATTCCTCTAGAAATTTTCCTTCAACCTAACAAGCAACCTCTAATCGAAATTCAAAAACCCAAACAGCTAGAGGGGGGTAGAATCCATGTAAGAATAAGGCACATGCATCACGTAGTCAATGCAAATAAAGAAGAAAGCAAATTCCCTTTTCCCAATTCAACTTCATAAATCAGAGCAAAAATTCAGACTTAGAGAACATACATTTGCTAATCGAAGCAATGAACCACATAATCAGATAGAGGGTGAATTTCTATGCGAATTAGGCTTTTGAATCGTTAAAAGTGAATGATAAATGAGAGAAATCAAGTTTTAAAAATTCTTGGAATTGAAATTTTTGTGAAAAAACCGCTCTGCGCGTTTAAGAAGACGAACCTGGGTGTAGAGGATCGATCGATCCTTACTTTGATCAATTGATCTGTGCCCTCGCGAGCAAAGAACGATCGATCCTTACCTTCTATGTCGGGCAGATCGTGCACAAATTCTTCTTAAATGGCTCAATCGTTCCATATGTTTTATGTTGGGCTCTGGATCGTGCGGTTCCCATGCTCGATCGATCTATCTTTTTTATGTCGTGATCTAAATCGTGCGGTCTTCTTACTCGATTAGTCGGGCTTTGCTTGTTCGGTCGGTCTATGCTTGTTCGGTCTGGAAATGGATCGTGCGGCCTTCTTTCTCGATCGATTTCTGAGTGATCGATCGTGCTCTGGATCGTGCACAAACCTACTATGTGTGTTGATCGATCGATCACTGGGTGGATCGATTGATCAGTTGCTTTCGACCCGATGTTCTTTGCGACTATCCTAATAGCAAGATTCCTGATATGAGTGAGTTTTGAAGCCTTACCCTAATACCCATCACCAAACAACAAATACCACAATGCATTCTTCGCAGGAGAGTTCTTTGATGGTTTCTGCCCAACTGCATACTCATCAAAACCTTAACTCCCGCACAGCTCCTGAATGGTGATTGTATAGAGAGCTCCTCCGTATCGGTACGTGAGGTACTGTGCATAAACTGGATTGTGGAGATCGGCGCACATATGAAGATCGCACGTTGCTAAGAACTTCTGATAACCTTTAGATAAAGTGGATAAGCATCAAAACAGAACTTGGTCAGACAAAGGTTTTCCAGCAGCTGAACAACATCTTCTAAAATCCCCATCCTATGCAGTGTCTCACGGCAAAAGAACTTCATCGGGATCAACGTGTTAGTCAGGAGTTGATCATAGAAGCTTTCATGAAAGCTCTTCCAATACGTCCTTCCTTTCTATCTTTGTACGCTGCCGTAGCTCTTACATAAGAAGGAGTGTCTCGGCTAGCCACATTATCGACAAAGTACGTTTGTTCCGGTCTCGGTCATGGCAAACACTCACCAAGCTGTCTTTGTCTAGGTGCATCGTCGTGCTGTTGCGACGACTGACCGCGCTGAAGATTCTAAGATATCGTACCTTCTTTGTAGGTTTCGAAGGATTATAAGTTGATGTACGAACCATCTACAATGAAAGAACAGAGACACAACCGAAAAAATGAGTTCGCGATCGAGAAAATCGACAAGAGTTTCATATTCTAGATGTATAAATGATCATTGGTGCGATAGCTTATTCAATGAAACACGATCAACATCCAGCAATGTATCAATCGAACTACAATCATCAAAATCAAGCCTAAAAATTCTGAAATTCCTCCAGAAATTCTCCTTCAACCTAACAAGCAACCTCTAATCAAAATTAAACGACCCAAACAGAAAGAGGGGGTAGAATCGATGTAAGAATAAGGCACATGCATCACTTAATCAATGAAAATCAACAAGAAAGCAAATTCCCCTTTTCCCAATTCAACATCCAAAAACGGACCTAAAATTCGAATTTAGAGAACATACATTTGCTAATCTATGCAATGAACCACATAATCAGATAGAGGGTGAAATTCTACGCGGATTAGGCTTTTGAATCGTTAAAAACGGATGAAAAACGAGAGAGAAAGAAAGTTTTGAAAATTTTCGGAATTGAAATTTTTTGGAAAAAAAACCGCTCTGCGCGTTTAAGAAGACGAACCTGGGTGTAGGATCGATCGATTCTTACTTTGATCTATTATCTGTGCCCTCGCGAGCAAAGAACGATCGATCCTTACCTTCTAAGTCGGGCAATGGATCGTGCACAAATTCTTCTTAAATGGCTCGATAGATCCATCAGTTTTATGTCGGCTCTGGATCGTGCGGTTCCCATGCTCGATCGATCTATCTTTTTCTTGTCGTGCTCTGGATCGTGTGGTCATCTTACTTGATTAGTTGGGCTTTGCTTGTTCGGTCGGGCTATGCTTTTTTTTGGCCGGGCAACATATCGTGCGGCCTTCTTGGTCGATCGATTTCTGTGTGATCGATCGTGCTCTGGATCATGCGCAAACCTACTATGTGTGTAGATCGATCGATCACTGGGTGGATCGATCGATCAGTTGCTTTCAACAGCTTCCTACTTTGAACAAAAAGACAAAAACAAAAATCAAATCAAACTAAAAAGAAAAACGAAAAAACCAACTACCTAATAATGGGTTGCCTCCCACTTAGCGCTTGTTTACAGTCATTAACTTGACTCGGATGCCATTCAAATGGCGGAACTGCTTGAGTAAGGTTTGCTCACTCCTCAAATTACACTAATCTCCTCAATGATGAACTTCTTCAACTGTTCATCTTTCTTATGGATTATCCTTCCTGAAGCATCCAACAATGCAATAGTTCCATCACGACATATCTCTTTGACCGTGTAGATTCCACAAGTATCAAAGCCGGGACTACCTGTAAAAACCTTGATAACAAAACCTTTGACATCATAGTTGCAGAATTTGTCAAGACGGTAAAGGATACAAATGTCTTGATGTTCAGCTGAGTCCCTCTCATGTTCACAGAACAACTCATACTCCCCATCATAGTCACTGTCTTCTTCATCATTACTGCAACCTGAGTCAATGGTTCAGTATTCAATTTCTTTCCTCCATCATCTCTAATCATCCCACATAAACGACTCGATGAAGCTCTAATAGGATATGAAACATCCTTGTCCACGTTCTGCAACACGACTCTCTGACTTAGGAAGTCTAAATTAGCCCCAGCTGTGTTGAGGAATGGCATTCCCAATAAGATCAGAACAACTCCTTCTCTTGCCATTTCAACAACCGTAAAGTCTGTAGGGATCTTGCAATTCCCAACCAGAAGAGTGAAGTCAACAAGTCTTCCTCTAGGTACCTTGGAAGATGCATCCCCAAAAGAAACCAATGAGTGATGCTCCTGCATTAGCTCAATACCGAGTTTCTGCATAGTCTCCAAAGAGATAATATTGATACTAGCTCCAGAATCGCACAAGGCATCGCTGAAAACTAGCTGTCCAACCCGGCAAGGTACAGTGAACTCTCCTTGATCTTCTATCTTCACAAGCTCCTTAGGATATGGAACAGGAGGGTTGTACTTACTCTCAACTGAACTCCCTACTTCAGAATTTACCACATTGCAAGATTCCTTGGGATTCTTTTCAACATTCCCAGGTAAAGCTCCTTGTGGACGTCTAATAGCTTCAATAGTCTGAGCAAGTTGGGTGTTTAGCTTCTTGATATGCATAGAAACTGACTCGAACTTCCCATTCAGGTCATTGTAGATGTTATCCATCTTAGCATTAATCTCCCTGGTAGTCTTTTGTTGCTCAACAATAAGTTGCTGAATCAAGGCCTTAGTCTCTTCGTTTGACGTTCCTGAAGGTGCTACTGGAGGTTGTTGCTGCATTGGCGGTGTACATAAGGCTTATACGGCTTTTGCTAGTTACTTCCTCCTGCATTCGGAACAAACGGCTTCTGATTATTCCATCTGTGACCTCAGTTTTGGATAAATGGCTTTCCCTTCCCTGAAAAGGTGACCCTTGAGGCAGTGTGGGTGCTAGAAAAGTAACATCCCGAGGGTTCTCGACGTTAGTGCTCCTGTAGGAAAGGTAATTCAGGTTCTGTTCCCTGTTTTGCCAGTTAACATAATCGACCTCCCTTTGATCTTCAGAACCAACCAAATCATCTTGAACCTGAGCCACTTCTCTGCTGTCCTCAACCTGACTCACATTCCTCTGATTACCCTGATTTGGTCGGATTAGGATATCCAACTTTTTAGCAATGTCATCAATCCTCTGAATCTCCACACTGTTTACCTTTCTAGTTCGATCATATTCTGGACAATGACTACCAGAACTTGCGGCTAAGTTATCAATAAGAGTGAAGGCTTAATCCCTAGTGTTGGTCATAAAGTCTCTAGTGCTGGCAGCATTGAGGGAATTCTTGTACTCCCACTCGATTCTACTGTAGAAAGTGTTGAGAATCTGCTCATCCAAGTACCCATGGTGTGGACAATCTCGCTGATACTCCTTGAAACGTTCTCACGCTTCATTCAGAGATTCTCCAGATCATTGCTGAAACGATGAAATCTTGCTCCCGAGATCTACAGTCTTGGACTTAGTGTAAAACTGATCAAGAAACGATGCGCGAACCTGAGCCCATGTGGTGAGTGATCTTGGAGGTAATGAACGCAACCACCGAGAAGCTCTGTCTGAAAGTGAATGATGGAAAAACTTACACTTCACATAATTAGCAGGCACACCGTTAGAGCTAGTGGTCCCACATATGTCTTCAAAATTCTCTATGTGATCCATAGGATTCTCCCATGGAAGTCTATTGAAGACATACTCCTTAACCAACCCAATAAGCTGAGGTTTGATCTCATAATCATTCTTCTCAATCGCAAGAGGTCGAAGAGCTGAGCGATTATGATAGTGGGTGTGGATTGTCCATGTCACCTATTGCTCAGTGTTGAGCAAGCTCTCGTGCTCTCCTAATCTCAGTCAACTATCTCTGCAACTGCTGTACCATTGTGGCCATACCCTGCAGATTTTGTGCTTGATTCTCCAGAAGATTCATATTCCTAGCCTTTCTGTTTTCTCATTCAACCCTCGTAAGCTCTTGATTATCCAAGTTAAATAGGTGTTCTGAACCTTATATTCTGTTCATACACCTGAAAAGGAATAAAAACGAACAAAAAAAAAAACGTAAGTAACGATATAGACTTGAAACTGTAAATAGCAAATCAAAAGGCAACTAATGGTTCCTCGGCAACAGCGCCAAAAACTTGATATCACGAGTTTTAACCTTATATCCTACTGCAAGTGCACAACAAACGTAATAGTACTTAGGGGTCGAATTCCTCAGAGAACCAGGTTACACTTTCGACTTCTATCGAATCTCAAGCTATATCAATCCAAATCAGAGAGGTAAATACTAGCAACTTAAACGCGAATGAAATCAAATAACTAAAGCAATCGGATGTTGGGTATTCATTCAGGAGTTATAATTCTTGTCAGGGAAACTATTCATGAACTAATCTGATCCTATTCTCGGCTTGATAATAAATAAAGATAAACCAACTCTCATTGAATATACCCCTCTACTAATAATCTAAAGGTCCTAACTCTCGTTGCTTTCAGATTACAAGTAGGCTTTATCGCTTAGGTTCAATTACCCACAACCCAACCTATCATCAACTCTCGTTGGTAGTGAAGGAATTGCTCTTCTAATCTAGTTCTAGTTCATAACAATCTTCTGGAAACTTAACAACCTAAAATCATCGACTAGGTGATCAAGTTAATCTATGCATTAAACTCAACTATTAGAAGGAGAATCATCTGTTTATCAATCATATTTGTTCCCCAACAGTGAATTCTAAAACCCTATAATCCCTAAATCCGATCTAAGATCTACTCAGACATAGAGCAATGAATCAAACAAATCATGATGAGCTGAAACTGAAATTGCATTAATAAATAGAAATAGGATTCATAAATTCTTCTCAAGTGTGAAGAGATCTTCTTCCTAGCTTACAAACTCTCAAAACTCTGTAAAATTTGTTCTCTAACAACTCAAAGACAGCTCATGACTCTCTTAAAATAAAATTGGAAAAGAGTATTTATAGGACCCAAAGCAAGAGCTGAAAAATCATGAAATTAGGTTTCTGTGAAGGGCATCGATCGATCGATCCTAGAGTGGATCCATCGATCCTTGGATATAGAGTCGATCTCTCAGAAGCCAAGTCGTTCTTCAGATCGTGCGCATAATCCTTGTTAGAGCACTGATCGATCGATCCTTGTGTTAATCGATCAGTCCTTCCTTTCGTGTAGAATACCGGGAAATGCTTCAAACTTCTCCAAAGTCCACCTTCAAACATGATTCCAACTCTGAACGTTTTTGACCTGAAATCTCAACAAAACATAGACGAATTCCCCAAATATAACCGTAATAATGAACTAAAAACCGACAAAATATGATGAACATCACCTCTCCAATTCTTTGGCTTTGGTTGGGTTGACTCAATAGGCAGCTCGGTTTAGAAGTTGGGCTCCCGGGATGAGATCAATTTGATGCTCAATCCCTCGTATAGGTGGTAAGCCGTGAGGTAGCTCTTCGGGAAACACGTCTTGAAATCGGCTTATGAGCTCCTGGATGGCTTCCGGGACGGATGCGTCTTTACTAGCTATAGACAACAACTCTTTAAAGACCATTAGTAAAACATGACATGAGGAGTCACTAAGTGATCTCCTAACATCCCCAACATTAATCAAGAGGTTCATTTTAGTATACAAATCCTTAGTCATGTTCATTTGCAATTCATTAACTTGTGAGGGAGTCAACGGCTTAACGCACATCTGCTTATTATCATGAATGAAATGGTACTGGTTCGTGTGACCACAGTGAGATGTTTTCTTGTCGAATTGCCAAGGCCTACCCAACAATAGCTGGCTGGCTTGCATCGGCACGACATCACATAGGACTTGGTCCTTGTAAGGCCCCACATTGAATGTGACCGAAAATTGTTCGGACACATTAATCATAGATTTATTGTTCAACCACTTAAGCTTATAGAGTTTTGGGTGGGGTGTGGTTGCAAGAGAAAGTTTCTTGACCGTGTATGAGTTCGCGACATTGGTACATGAGCCCCCATCGATGATCAAGCCACACACCTTCCCACTTACCATGCATCGAGTGTGAAAGATGTTGTCATGCTGGTTGGATTCTTCTGGCAATGGATTGACACTAAGCACTCGGCAGATCATGAGAAGCTCTCCAACCTCTAGCTCGGCGATGGTTTCCTCAGCCTCGGCAAATTCGGGAGATTCTTGCGGGTCGTCGGCCTCATCTTGGGATTCATAATCCCCTGTGGCAGTGAGGGTCATGTTCCGCTGGTTTGGGCAATCACAGGCATAGTGACCTCGTCCTTGGCATTTGAAGCACTCGATATTCCTAGTACTTGCATCGGCGGGCTGAGGGCGTGACTCGGGTCGCAGGTTGTTGCTAGGCTCGCGTGGCTTAAATCGAGAGTCGATGTGAACAACTTTCGGTTTCTCGGGTCCGCTGTTAATTCCATGGGAAGAGGACGCGTTCGGGGCCCAGCTCGAAAGTCCTTGACCTTGGTCCCGAGTGGTGCTAGCAATCTTCCTCTTGAATTGTTGTTCCACTTGAATTGCCAAATGCAACATCTCTTTGAAGCCGTGGTATGTTTGGCGCTCGACCTTCCTTGTGATTCTCTCATTCATGCCGTCTAAGAAGTGAGCCATTAAAGCTTCCTCGGTTTCTTCAATTTGCAGCCGGTTCCTTAGGTGTTGATATTCTTCAACACTCCTAGTTCCTTGGGTGAGCCTTCTAAACCGCCTTTGTAAGTTTCGGTTATAGTATTGAGGGATGTATCGACGCCTCATCAAAGCATTCATGGCATTCCAGTTAGGGACGGGGCGTTCGTAATTTCTCCTTCGGTCATCTACGTCTCGATCCCACCAAGTGAGTGCACGATCCATGAGTTGGGCTACAACAAAGCTGACTTGACGTTGATCCGGGTAGGTGTAGCACGAGAAGACCTTATCCATGCGGCTTTCCCACTGTAGGTAAGCTTCCGAATCAACCTTCCGGGCAAAGGTGGGAACGGTGAAATTGTACGAGGGCCTGACTTGATTGGGACCCATGGGGCGGTCGTCATCTCGGCGCGACTGTGTCCACCTCGGGTAGTCTGGATCTTCTTCGCTGGAGTAGTCATCCACTTTTCCTTGATTGTTGGCCGGGATGTGGTGGGACTCTCGGCCCACGGTGTGGTGGCACTCATTGGACGGCTGGCAGAACGATCTCGAGTCGATTGAGCCGCTAATCGATTTGGCCCAGCTGGGCTTGAATTTGCATTAGAACGGCTCCAATTTCAGGTAGAGGGGCTGAAGCCATCAGTGGGTCTTGAGCCGCCATTGTACGGACGACGACGTACGGATTCTGGTGTACCAAAAAAAGTACGAACGGCGGTGGAAGGTCGCCGAAATAGTAAGTCGGTGGAGGGTTACCGGAGAAGGAGGTGCGGATGGTGGTGTACAGTTCCCGGTCGTGGCCGTACGTATCGGAGTCGGTGGTTGTACGGGTCGCGGGTCTCAACTGGTTGTCATACCTTCGGCTTCGTGTGTTCCACCTGTCCAAAGAAGCACACGTGGGTGAGGGCTAACGGATAACAGATAAGAAGGAATATTATTTGAAAATATGACAGCTAATTATTGGTCAAAAAGTAGTCAATGATTGGAGAGAGAAAGACATTCGCCAACGGCCAAACTAAACGACAAGGAGTACGGAGTCGCGAGCTTGTGTGGCGACATGTGGTTTCAAGGCCACCAGAGAAACACCTAGACTCTAAGAAGGAAATCACTTTTACGATCTATCTAGGGAAAAAGAGAAAATGAAAAGCAACAACGCAAGAACACGAAGAACATGAAGAACGCAAAGTTCATATCTTTTGTAAAAAATTGGAGAAAAAGTCAATCGAGTGGGTTTCAAGGTCACTGAGACAAAAACTGAAGCAAGACTCTAACTTTCACACATAAACAGAACTAAAAGACGCAAAAGAACAAACTTTTTACAGAAAAGATAACAAAGAAGACGAAAGACGGAAACTGGAACAAACGAAAAACACAAAAGGAAAAAAAATAGCAAGGATAGGTACAACCACAGGGATCTTCAGCTCTGATACCAAAAACTGATGCGTCACGCGGTCACAGAGGGGTTTGTCGGATGAGCATCTTGTCGGGAAAGGTACGGATGAGTCGAAACTCGGTTGCGATAAGTGATTCGATGGTGAAAGAGGTTCATATAAGTCTTAATCCGAATCCTCCGATGGGATAGTTGCGATATAGGGGAAAAGAGGATCAAATGACGACACGTGAGTGATGGCTCTACTCACGATACGGTCTGGCTTAGCCGCCTTGAGCCCGGTTCGACGTCGGCTAAGGGTATCCAAGCGAGTCACACGCAAAGAGAAAAGAGAAAACTCGGTTCTTTTATAAACTGAGGCCCTTTTACCAACACATATAAGACCTTTTTATAGGCAAGCTGAAAACTCAAGACAAATGGGTCAACAGCAAAGGCGCGGGTCCACAAAGTGGAAAAATGTCCGTACAAGAAGATAAAATTAAAATGGCTATAAAACGAAAGGGATAGGAATGACCACATCACTTGGAGGTGCCTGACCATGCATTAAGTGTCTTGGCCTTGTTAAAACCTCCCTTGGGAACCCACTTGGGATAAAACCAAGGTGAGGGAAAAGAGTACCAGACTTCCTTAACGGCTTATGGTTTTCACCTAGTGATGGTGAAGACCGTTTGGTTAACCTCCATCGGATCGCGATCGGTCTGGTCGTATGACTACGGGTCATACGACTCTAGGAACTCGGCATCGTAGTTGGTACACTTGGTCTGTATATTTCAGGGAGCCGTCTTGGATCTAGTGGTGATCCCTGGGTCCATTATCGGCACTTGGGTCGTGCTTTGTGTTCTGCGATTTGGTCCCTTGTCTGTCCCATTTTCCACGTGCGTTCTGACAGGTCGGGAATCATCAATGATGGTGTTCCCTCTGAAGGGTTTACAGATTGTATGCCTTATGATTCAACCTTTGGCATATTAGTTGAAATGCTTCTACTTTTTGCATCACCAGTTTCAAATCCACTATTGTGAAATTCAGAAACTTTGCCACAACATACTTCTCATAACCAACATCTTCAACCCTGTACTTCTTTTCCAAGGGTATCCATAACATCTTAGATGTTTTGTAGTCACAATAGACTTTGAAGAGCTTGTTCTCAAGGCAGTTTAAGATCCAACCTTTACACAAGTAGTCACCATGTTGATGAGTCTGCATTTTACCACATTTTAGGGCCATTATTTAACATGTTTTGCATTCATACTTACATTATTATCATTGTTTTAGGTTCTTTTAGGTATAATTTTCATACTTAGTGTTGGGCATTGCATACATTGCATAAAAGGTATTTTTAGGCACTTTTATGAGCTTATCATGGAGTATTTCGGACTACAAGAAGACCAATGAGGAATCGTCTGGCCTAAAGTTGAAGTTCAGGATGTGAACTAGAAGATTTGGCACTCGAGCATGACACTCGACCATCACTTGGTCGAGTGGATTTTCGGACCAGAACGTTGACTTTGGACGTAGTTGACTTCTTGGGCTTCTTTGCGTAAAAAGGCTCATCAATACCGACTTGTGCAAGCCCAACAACTACTTTAGGCCTTTTTCTATTTTCTTTTCTTTAGGAATTTTCCTTTTCACTTTTTAAGGAATTTCCCATTTTTTCTTTCTAGGGAATTTTCCCTTTTTCTCTTTAAGTATCTTTCCTTTTTTCTTAAAGATCTTTTGATCTATAAATTGTACTAGAATTTCCAGTTTTAATATACAATCTTTTCTAGCAATTTTTGATCTCTATCTCTTAAAGCAATTTACGATTTTTAGTCTTAATTTTATGCAATTAGAATTCGATTTCAAGTCTATGCTTTACTTCATGAATTCTGAGTAAGTTAGTCTAGGGTTCTTGAGGAAAATGTGAGATTAGGGGAAAACTTAGGGATTTCCAGATTTGGTTATGTTTGATTAAGGTCTTAGATCTCTTTAATTTAAGTGTTCTTAATGCTTGTTTCTTTCTGATCAATTGAAATTCGATCTCTTGGTGAATCCCCCCCGAGAGGCGTTTGGGGAATCACTTGAATATGCTTAAGTTAAGATAACATCTGCCTAGCTCAAGAGATTGATTGTCTAGGGTGTTATTAGGCTCTGTAAGGTCCATACTTAAAGCCTCTTGAATTTCCAATCGTTGGGCGAGAGTCAAGTCAGGTTGTCTTTTAGGAGAGGTCCCATTGCGCGAGAGCGAATGTGATTACTTTGTGATTCTTTGCTTAGAGGTCATCTAAATAGGTTGATAAACAAATCTGGAACCCCTAGGAATACCTTAATCATTGATCCTTAACCTCGAGAACCCCTTTTCCTCTATTGAATTTTCGTGAATTTTAATTCTCTGCTTTTAGGTTGAGATTCGGTGTTGCACTTCATTCTGTTTTGCTATTGCTTTATTTTTAATGCTCTGTTTTTACATTCTACTTTCATGTCTCGTTTTTAGCATTCTGTTTTAGTATTTCATTTTCACCTAGATTAGATCACTACTCACTAAATCGAATCTGGCTTAGATTAGGATAAGTAGATTACATCTTGATTGCTAGTTACTCTCCCAGTGGATTGACACCATATTGTCCTGCAATTGATTAAATAAACAGTAGGGTATTTGAGAAAACACCGTAAAAACCTGTCTATCAAATTGGCGCCGTTGCCAACTGGGTTATAGTTAGCTACAATTAGGAAAATCACTTTCATGAGACTAAGTTTTACTACAATATTCTAATCTCGTTTCTGGTTTTTTGTCTGCTTACAGGAACACTCGATCAACAAGCTCGACCAACTAATCACGAGCTCCTTGATTGTTCTTCTTTTTTTGGAAAGCTCGATCAGACCCCAGAAACACTCGATCAGCACACTCGAGCAACACCTGCTCGAGTGTCATTTCAGACAACATAAACCACTTGCATGAATACCAGATCCCGTGGAAGTGAAGATCTCATCCCATACTCTGACAGAATAGACTGTTTGCCTCGTGAATACTTACGAGAACAACAGAACAGATTGAACGAAGAGTACACGGATCAGGTGAACATGGAAGAACAAGTACAAGCTACTGAACTAGGAAACCGTCCTAGGAGAGTTAGACACATTGGTGCCGGTGATGCTCCCAGTATTCACACTCAACGCCATGGAATTGTTCCACCAGCCATCGCCAACAACAACTTTGAGATTAAGAGTGGTATGATCTCCATGGTACAGAACAGTAAATTTCATGGTTTACCTTCTGAGGATCCACTGGATCATCTTGATGAGTTTGAAAGACTAACCAGTTTGACAAAGATAAATGGGGTTAATGAGGATGCTCTGAAATTGCGACTGTTTCCTTTCTCTCTTGGAGACAAAGCACACCTATGGGAAAACACTTGCCACAAGGGTCTATTACATCTTGGGATGCCTGCAAACAAGCGTTTCTAGGCAAATTCTTTTCCAACTCCAGAACTGCGAAACTTCGCAATTCTATCTCTGGATTCAAGATGTACCAATCACAATGTCCTCATCATGGGTTCACTACTGAGTCTCTTCTCAGCACTCTCTACAAAGGCGTCATTCCCAAGATACGTATGTTGCTAGACAGCCAGCAATGGGAATTTTCTTAATAAGGATGTCGATGTTGGATGGGAATTAGTGGAGAATTTAGCTCAAGCAGATGGCCAATACAGTGAAGACTATGATCGAACCCCTAGAGGCGCAACAGATTCAGATATGGTTAGTATAAAGGAGCTCAAAGCCATACAAGACAAATTGGACAAGCTACTCTCAGCTCACCATAAGCAAGTACACCATGTAGGTGAATCAGAACGGGTTGAAAAAGACGATAATGAAGTCAAAGAGGTCAGTTTCGGGCAGAATCAAAGCAACAACTACAGACAATACAACAACTACAAGCCCAACCCTAACCTCTCCTACAGAAACACAAATGTAGCAAACCCAAACGATCAGGTGTACCCGCCCAAACCTCACCAACAACCACAACCCAAACAATTTATACCCAAACAACAGTACCAACAAACACACCACCAACCACCACCTGGATACGAACCACAACCACCACAACACACACCTGAAGTGATGGACATCTTGCAGCAGATACTAAAGGGACAGACAACCACCGCTTCCGAATTAACAAGGAAATTTGCTGAGGTACACACTAAGATAGATGCTTCATATAATGACCTCAACTACAAGTTTGAGACTCTTAATGCCCGTCTAAAGTATATGGAGAATCAGAAAGGATCCTCATCCATTGCAAAACAACCTGGACAACTACCTGGAAAAGTTGTTCAAAACCCTAAGAAGTATCATGCCAACGCCATTACTCTCCGTAGTGGCCGTGAATTACTAATCCGTGCTGAAAAGACAGAGAACACTGAGGACAGTGTCCTTCAGGAAGGGGAGGATGATTTGGTCGAAGAACAGATAGAAATCAGCACAGAAAAGCCAAAATCTCTGACACTCGACCAAGACGCTCGAGCACCACATGCTCGAGTGTCAGAACCCCAGCCGAAAAACACAACTGACGTACAGAAAGACCCAAAACCGTTCGCTCCACCTCCTTTCAAACCACAACTTCCTTTCCCGCAGAGATTAAAAAAGGATGTTGCAGACAAGTACAAAGCTCTCTTTGAAAAACAGATGAGGGACGTTGAAGTAAGAATACCAATTCTAGATGCCTTTATGCTAATGCCCCCTTATCAAAAGTTTTTGAAGGATGCAGTCAAAGACAGAACACAAGAAGTTGAAGGGATGGTTGTGCTAACACATGAGGTCAGTGCTATTATACAAAGGAAAGTTGTGCCTAAGAAGCTTGATGATCCAGGAACATTCACAATCCCATGCTCGCTTGGACCTCTCACATTCAGGAGTTGCTTGTGTGATTTAGGGGCATCGATCAGCCTAATGCCTCTAACAGTCGCCAAACGATTAGGATTCGACAAGTACAAATCTTGTAATACATCTTTGGTACTAGCTGGAAGTCTTACCAGTTCGGGTCGGAGGAGTAGAAATCCCCACAGATTTCGTAGTTCTAGATATGGGAGAAGAACCGAAGGACCCCTTGCTATTTGGTAGGCCTTTCTTAGCCACTACAGGAGCTGTGATCAATGTGTCAAAAGGAGAAATTGAACTCAATCTGGGGAAAGATTTCAAGATGACTTTAAGCATTAGCGACATAATGAGAAAACCGACCATTGAGGGTCAGCTGTTCGTGGTACTAGAAATAGATGATCTTTCAAAGGATCTGTTTGGGGAATTGATAGAGAAAGATCACCTTGGTACTGCTTTGATGAAAGACGGTTGTGATGGATACGTATACGAAGAAACTGAGGTCTACAAAGGCTTGTTGGACTCTTGCAAATCACTGAAAAGTGAAAAACAGTTTGAAACATTACACTCGACCTCAACACTCGAGCAAGCAGAGCCCGAGTATTCCGATTTTGCCTCAGAAAATCAACGCTCGACCACAACACTCGACCACACCAAGGTCGAGTGTCAGACTGATGACGACTGGTCGGAGCTCAAATCACCAAAAGTGGAACTCAAACCGCTCCCCTCCGGTCTCAGGTACGCATTTCTTGGATCTAACTCGACTTATCCAGTAATAGTAAATAATGCATTGACCTAGGATATTCACTGTCTGACATTAGAGGGATCTCCCCTGACTTATGCACACATAGAATTCACCTTGAAAATAAATCTTACTCTAGTAGGGAACCTCAAAGGAGATTAAATCCGAATTTGAAGGAGGTTATTAAAAAGGAAATTTTGAAACTGTTAGATGCTGATATAATTTACCCTATTTCGGATAGCAAATGGGTATCTCCTGTGCATTGTGTGCCTAAAAAGGGAGGGCTCACTATCATTAGGAATGAGAATGATGATTTGATTCCAACTAGAACTGTTACATGACATAGGATGTGCATTGATTTGGCACTCGAGCTTGACACTCGAGCATGACACTTGACCATCACTTGGTCGAGTGGATTTTCGGACCAGAACGTTGACTTTGGACGGAGTTGACTTCTTGGGCTTCTTTGCGTAAAAAGGCTCATCAATACCCACTTGTGCAAGCCCAACAACTACTTTAGGCCTTTTTCTATTTTCTTTTCTTTAGGAATTTTCCTTTTCACTTTTTAAGGAATTTCCCATTTTTTCTTTCTAGGGAATTTTCCCTTTTTCTCTTTAAGTATCTTTCCTTTTTTCTTAAAGATCTTTTGATCTATAAATTGTACTAGAATTTCCAGTTTTAATATACAATCTTTTCTAGCAATTTTCGATCTCTATCTCTTAAAGAAATTTACGATTTTTAGTCTTAAGTTTATGCAATTAGAATTCGATTTCAAGTCTATGCTTTACTTCATGAATTCTGAGTAAGTTAGTCTAGAGTTCTTGAGGAAAAAGTGAGATTAGGGGAAAACTTAGGGATTTCCAGATTTGGTTATGTTTGATTAAGGTCTTAGATCTCTTTAATTTAAGTGTTCTTAATGCTTGTTTCTTTCTGATCAATTGAAATTCGATCTCTTGGTGAATCCCCCCCCCCCCCCCCCCCCCCCGAGAGGCGTTTGGGGAATCACTTGAACATGCTTAAGTTAAGATAACATCTGCCTAGCTCAAGAGATTGATTGTCTAGGGTGTTATTAGGCTCTGTAAGGTCCATACTTAAAGCCTCTTGAATTTCCAATCGTTGGGCGAGAGTCAAGTCAGGTTGTCTTTTAGGAGAGGTCCCATTGCGCGAGAGCGAATGTGATTACTTTGTGATTCCTTGCTTAGAGGTCAACTAAATAGTTTGATAAACAAATCTGGAACCCCTAGGAATACCTTAATCATTGATCCTTAACCTCGAGAACCCATTTTCCTCTATTGAATTTTTGTGAATTTTAATACTCTGCTTTTAGGTTGAGATTCGGTGTTGCACTTCATTATGTTTTGCTATTGCTTTATTTTTAATGCTCTGTTTTTACATTCTACTTTCATGTCTCGTTTTTAGCACTCTGTTTTAGTATTTCATTTTCACCTAGATTAGATCACTACTCACTAAATCGAATCTGGCTTAGATTAGGATAAGTAGATTACATCTTGATTGCTAGTTACTCTCCCAGTGGATTGACACCATACTGTCCTGCAATTGATTAAATAAACAGTAGGGTATTTGAGAAAACACCGTAAAAACCTGTCTATCACATGTCTCCATGCTTCCAGAATATTAAACGTTAAGGGGTCTGTGTTTCCCGCAGGAAGCTGTAGCTGATTCTCCTTGACAAATTTCTCGAGCAGGAGATTTTTCATAAAAAGATCATATTCAGGTGCCACGATTTGAACCTTTGGCCATCAAATTTTTCAGGCAGCGGTCCCATCATCAGGGCTGTTTAAAGCACGAGTCTAGGCATATATATATATCTTGGGCGGAAGCATGCATTAAAGGAGGACCATTTCCGAACACGAGGTGACGTATTGTCTCTTCAGTTTGATTGTCAACAGGTAAACTGATGTTTGCATCAACAACCTGATCGTCTATGTGTGTCTTGGATCGGTGTCTCAGTTATAGACATCTTCAACGCTTAACATACTATATCAAAACAATTTCATATTTATAAATAATGTAAAACAATTCGCAGAATTTATTGCAAAATTGAAAATATTCGCAATATCTTTTCCAAGGCTATCCATAACATTTTAGATGTTTTGTAGTCACAATAGACTTTGAAGAGCTTGTTCTCAAGGCAATTCAAGATCCAACCTTTAGACAAGAAGTCATCATGTCTCCACACTTCCATAATATTAAACGTTAACGGGTCTGTGTTTCCCGCAGGAAGGTGTAGCTGATTCTCCTTGACAAATTTCTCGAGCAGGAGATTTTTCATAAAAAGATCATATTCAAGTGCCATGATTTGAACCTTAATATTAACATCTTAAACGCTTAACATACTAAGTCAAAACAATGTCATAGTTATAAATAATGTAAAACAATTCGCAGAATCTATTAGAAAATTGAAAATATTCGCAGAATCTTTTGCATGGCTATCCATAACATCTTAGATGTTTTGTAGTCACAATAGACGGTGAAGAGCTTGTTCTCAAGGCAATTTAAGATCCAAAATTTACACAAGTAGTCATCATGTCTCCACACTTCTATAATATTAAACGTTAACGGGTCTGTGTTTCCCGCAGGAAGGTGGAGCTGATTCTCTTTGATAAATTTCTCGAGCAAGAAATTTTTCATAAAAAGATCATATTAGGTGCCACGATTTGAACCTTTGGCCATCAAATTTTTCAGGCAGCGGTCCCATCGTCAGGGCAGATTGAAGCACGAGTCTAGGCATTAATATATCTTGGGCGGCAGCATGCATTAAAGGAGGACCATTTCCGAACACGAGGTGACGTATTGTCTCTCTTCAGTTTGATTGTCAACAAGTAAACTGATGTTTGCATCAACAACCTGATCGTTTATGTGTGTCTTGGATTAGTGTATCGTTGATAGACATCTTAAACGCTTAACATACTAAGTCAAAACAATGTCATATTTATAAATAATGTAAAACAATTCGCATAATCTATTACAAAATCGCAAAAATTGTTTTAGTTTATTTCTAAATATTGAAAAGTAAATAAAGGATCTGTAGAATTAAAGACTTTTTTAAAATCTGTTTAATATATTTTTATCTTTCCGATTTTATAAAAGAAACTAAAAGCCTTGTTAAGGTTTGCAAATTCTATTTTCTTTTTAATTTTTAATTTTTTTCCGATTGGGTATTTAAAAAATAAAAACAATTTGCAAAGATTATTAGTTTTGCAAATCTGTTGAAGAATTTTACTTTTCAGTTTTTGATAAAAAAATCAAGAAACGATCCGCAGAGAATATTTTTGCAAATTCATTAATAATTTCCATCTTATCGAGTAAATGATCCACAAATACCAAAAGGGATTGCGTATACCGCTTGATTTTGTTTATCGTTTAGCAAAAAAAATGATCCACAGAAACATAAAGTGAAACATAAATACTATTCATCGATTATGAAACCTGCAAAAAAACTTTAGTTGAAAAGCTGAGAAACAAAATTCAAAAATCGCAAATCCAATTCTGAAAAAGTTTAAACAAAAACATGGTGGATTTTATTGAGTTAATTATATAGGAAACTTATTAATTGTATTCGGTTTAGCGATTGCAGAAGCTATAATAAATGATGAAAAACAATGATTAGGTTAAAAACCCACCGAGTTGAAATAAGCATCTCGTTACCATAACTTATTATATGTATGCGGAGTACTCGGATTGATGTGTTTTTTAGTGCCATTATAGTGAATAAGATTGGTCAACGATACACCGACGAACAAAATCTACGAACTGATGTGTGTACTGCTACATACTTGAACTCTAGACAGACGTGATGGATTATTTGGTTTTGTTTGCTTGTAGGGAAAACCTCGTGAAGAATGAGAAGAGGAGCTGGGTTTTTATAAAAGGAAGAGACTTAGCCTCCAAGCTCGCGAAAACGTTTAGTTAAGACCGAATCTTGTAAAAAGCGGGTCCATTTAAGACCAAATCTCGGAACAAGAATCTCAGAGACGTTTAAGACTGAGTTATTGCGTTTTTGAATTTGAAGAGAATTCTTTTAATGGGCTAAAAAATTTGGTGCAAAAAAATATGCGGTTGTGGGCTCCATTCCCACGTTCCAACATTCCTCCGAGCACCGGCATTAGCACAGAGGCGGCGGCAGTGTGAGCATGTGGTTGGTTTCTCTTCTCTCCTCCAGCTCTGTTAACTTGTTACAAGTGTAACACTATATATACACATGCAAATATGTTTTTCTTAGCAATGTGGGACTTTGAAACAATTTAAGTAACTTAAGTTGTAGGATTTTTTAAGTGCAACACCATTTCTCATTCACTTAACCAACTAATAACCAAGTAAATCCAATGGGCTTTAATTTTCAATGTCGTTGGTCCAACATGGTGTTGACTAGGGAGTGCTTCAGGATAGTTTTTGGTTTTTGGTTTTTTCACAAAATCTATTTAAATCATCCATTTTTTTGAAAATTGTTCTTTTTTTGCTATATTTCAATATAGTTTTTAATGTTTACATTTTCCTAAGAGTAGAAAATCTAATTTTTGGAAAATTAACGTTTTCTTTTTCAAGAACTCAAAACCATATTTTAAAATTTTAAAAAAACTAAAATTGGTGACAAAATAAAGAAAAACTAAAAACTAAAAACTAAAACTAAAAATAAAAAACCAAAAACTAAAAACTAAAAAATTAGAAATAAAAAACAGAGACTACTTCTCCATTCATGACCAATATTTGATGGAAACATAAGGCAATGAATGACTGCTAGTTTTTAAATTAATTTTTGGATTTAGTGTTTAGTTATTGGATTTCTTAGATTTAGATTTTGGTTTTAGGTTTTAATTTAAAAAAAACTAAAAAATGATTTTTGGTTTTTGGGAAAGTTAATGTTGAATTTTTTAAAACAAGTTTTTCTAGTTTTTACGGAAATTGAAAACAAAAATTTGAATGATAGAATACAACATGAAAGTACTTCTGAAATTTTGAGTTATTGTTTTTTTTTTAAATCATATGATCGGCTAAAAATGGTTTTTCCGGAGTAAAAAAAACTAGAAACTAATGAGAAACACCTACCAGGCCTAAATCATCGAATTTGGAGGCAAGTAATTTGGGCTTGGAAGAAGAACTAGTTGGGTCAGCAACAAACAATAAAGCTCAACGACAACTTTGAGACAATGTTTAGACAAGAGAAAAAGACCGAAGCTAGTGTCTTCATCAACCTCAAGTTCCGTACAAACGCGTGTATACACGTATAGCCAACTTCATGCGGGAAAACAAGTTCATTATGATATGTAGACCGAGGAACAACGATTCTCTGCATCTACAAAACTGTAAAAACAGTTGTTATTATATATATATATATATATATATTTTTTTTCCTGATAAACATATAATAGTTATGAGCCATAGGAAAATGCCTATGTTGTCACCCTCTAGATACGGGTTTGTTGCCATCCCAGTTACACAAACTATATAATCAATTGACGTAAATTTGAATCAATTTTCATGAACTAGTTCAAGCAAAATAAATCAATAACGACATCAAGTGTTGTAGTTAATGTTAAAGTAGATATTTTGTAATAAAAATATATTTTTACAAATCAATTGATGTAACCCTTTATTTTTGAGTGGTGGGAGAGTGGATATAGTCAAAAAGGACTTGAAATAAAGTTATGTTTATACGCACTTTCAGTATATTGGATGGATAAGAATAACCGGTAAAAAGTTTAGATTGCTAGCAGTACTTTGACCACTCTTTGTGAAGTTGGAATTCGTCTAATCGCTATATGTCCCATCCAAAGGTATTGTTGTATGACAGCTCATCTTCTGATCGTGGAACGTTATCTCTCTCTATACGTCTTATGTAAAATAGATCTCTGTTTTGTCTGCATGAAGACTCAGCATTTATTCAAACATACTGAGTAAGATAATACGAATATCGAAGAAGAAGAATCTTTATGATCCATTCCAACAGTTTTTGTCGCTAACCACTCAGACTCTGACAAATACATTTCACTATGAATGTGATATGTAAGAGAATATGAATAAATATATATGGTCGAAGAATGTAAATACGTCACGGAAATGGGTAAAGAATGTAGAATATAACCTAAGAATATGTAGATATGGGTCCAGTTGATGAGGATTAAAACTCAGGTTTAGGCTTTAGGGCATATGTCTAGACTTTTAGATTCCAAATGCTCATATATATTCTTTAAGTACTCATTGTAAAAGTTGGAACCGATACCTTATATTTTTAATAGTGTGTAGTTAGGATTAAACAATTCATTTTTTTTTGTCAACGGTCATAGTGCAAAGGAGCACGATCGGAGTTGCTTACAATCAACTATAACTTGTCTCTATTATAAACCTGACGAGAGTATCAGCCCGATTCTTAAGATTATGTGGAATTACTGAAAGCGTAAAAGATGAGAACAAGTAATTTAACTGTGCGAAGTCTTCTGGTATGGGAGAAAAGCTGGCCAGTCCCCCGGCTTGTCCAAGACTTCCAACACTGTCTCACAATTGCCAACAGTGATTCCATGGCCCAAAGAACAGTTTCTACCTCTGCATGCAGAGCCGACAAGTTACGATTGACACATCGAGCACCCGTACAGACACCCTCTACCGAATCTGGAAAGCCGAACCAACCTAACCCCATTTTTAGGTCTGTAATCTTCCAGAAAGCGTCCACGAAACACCTGAAACCCGTGAACCCTGATTTATATGTAGAAGGGAAAATTCATGAGGATTTCCTTGCAAAGGTTTGGCCCAATGGCCGATACTGAGGAACTGCTAGCTGTGAGCGAGCTCCTGACCATTCCTCATATTCCGCCATCGACCGTGTTATAATACAACGAGGGTCTATGACACTATTCAAGAAGCAATGATTGTTCCTTGCCTTCCAGATATTCCAAATCAGCCAAGAAAAATATTGATAATCGCCATTATATGGTAGCCACCAAAATAAATAATCCAAGTTATACCAAACTGATTCCCCTGGGAAAATATGTATCGCAGATGGGATGCCCGATAGGGCCCATGTCTGTATAGCCAAATGACACTGGAAGAGAAGATGATTATAGACTCACTCTCTGCCCCGCATCTTAAACAACTTGGATCACAATTAATTCCCCGATACTTTAGATTCTAGTTAACTGCAATACAACCCGACAAAGTTTGCCACAAGAAATGTCGAATCTTGTTCGGGGCATTAATTTTCCGAACCTTTTTGTATAATGCCTGAAAGTTTGGACCACAACAGCCCATAGGGAGCAGCGCAAATGCTTCCTCAGTGTGGTACCTCGATTTAACAAAATACCCTCTTGTCTTGGTAAAGTGTCATCCCTAGTAATCAGGACGCGACCGTCTTGGTATGGGGATTCCCAATATGAGTTGGACATCTATAGGTTCAAAGTATTGATAATCATAATCTCCTTCCAAGATCCTGACCATTGGTCAATAAATTGATCCACTGTAAGGTTGGGAAACAATGTACATGACATCTTTGTCGCCGGTCGTAGTATAGTATCCAGAATCCATGGATCTTCCCATACTTTTATCTTCTTCCCATCCCCAATTTTCCTAATCACACCTTTCGATACCAAAGATTGGGCCGATATTATACTCCGCCAACCGTAAGACGGATTAGCCCTCGATTTTGCCATCAACGGACATGTGTCCTTAAAGTATCGGCCTTTCAAAATGCGAGTCAAAAGTGACTCTGGATATTCAAGGAGTCACCAAAGTTTTTTCGCTAATAAGGCCGAATTAAAATCCTCCAAGACCCGAAAACCTAACCCACCTTTGGACTTTGATTTGCATACGTTCTTCCATTTTTGCCAATGAATACCCTTCGATGTTCCTGAGTCAGACCACCAAAAATCCGCAATGGCTGCATTCAAATGATAAACTACCATCTTTGATAGACGGTAACAGGACATCACATATGTAGGCAGAGCTGTAAGGATTGATTTAATTAAAACCTCATTGTCAGCTTTCGATAAAAATTTAGAAGACCAATGATTAATCCTATCCCTTAAGTTTTTCTCTGAGAAAAGCAAAAACCTTCGTTTTCGCCCCACCAATATTCTCAGGTAACCTTAAATAAGACCTCAATCCTCCCACATTATGGATCCCTAGAGTTTGATGTAACTCCACTCTATCATAATCTGATAATCCTTGGCCAAACTGAATTGATGACTTCGCAAAGTTAATCTACTGACCAGAGATCTGCTCGTATTCTTGAAGTATCCTCAAAATTTGTTGTGTTTCCTCTTTTGATGCTTTGAAAAAGAAAATACTATCATCCGCAAATAGCAAATGTGTCATAGACGGACTATTTTGAGCAATGGAGATACACGTAAGTAATCTATGTTGTTCTGCATTATGTAACTTTGAGATTAACACCTCTGTGCACAGTATAATAATATAAGGGGATATATGATCACCCTGTCTTAGTCCGCGCTTTGGCTTAATACATCCCCTAAGCACACCATTTATCAGTAGAAAATATTACACACTTGTAATACCGTACATGATACATCTTATCTATGCTTCACTGAAACCCAACTTCCGAAACAAAATCTCAACAAAATTCCATTATACTCTTTCGTAGGCTTTGCTCATATCCGTCTTTATTGCTATATATTTTCCCTTTACCGAATTATTTATCCAAAGAGCATGAAACATCTCCTAGGCTATTAATATTTTATCTGAGATTTGTCTCCCAGCTACAAAAGTGGATTGCGTTTCCGACACTAATTTAGGTAAGATCCGTTGCCGTCGCAAACACATTACCTTAGATATAATCTTGTATGCAATATTGCATAAGCTAATTGGTCGAAACTCCATCATTCGTGTCGGCCGAGAAACATTTGGAATGAGACATATATTTGTTCAATTTAAACTATGCTCAAATGTTCCTTGAAAAATGAAATTATTAACCAAATGAACCAGATCATCCTTTACAATGTCCCAAGCCTCTTGAAAGAACAACGCTGTCCCATCTGGCCCGTGTGCTTTACTCGGATTCATCGAGAACAGAAATTGTCGAACTTCCTCGACAATAGCTCTCCACATCAAAACTTGATTATCTTCTCACTAATTTTGGACTCTAGCTCGTCCAAAACCATATTGGAATCCCCATTACTGGAGAAAAGACTAGAAAAATAATTTGTTGCTTCCAGAAGAATATCATCCTCCTTTGTAACCCAAACATCCTCCCTCGAATGAAGCCCAATAATCCTTTTAGGAGCTCCCATCTGCTTCGTTTAGGCATGAAAAAACTTTGTATTTTCATTTCCTTCCCGCAACCATTTATTCCTACTTTTTTTTCCACTAAACCTCCTCTTCGCCATAAGCGTGTCTTAGATCCTTAGTAACTTGCAAAATCCTCTCTGAGTTCGGAGAGCCACTATTTTCAAATCTTCAAACTCTTGTTTTAAATCATTGATGTTCTGTCATCCATGTAAAATAGTATTTCGCCGGCAGTGTGAAATTTCATGGCAACAAGTCCTCAGTTTATCATTAAAGGTGACATTTCATCTATAATGTTGGCCCACCCAACTTTTTCGAATAATGTCATTGAAACCCGGTTTCCCGACCCAACCTTTGTTAGAAAAATTGACTTTTCCTTAAAATCGCATTATCCGAAAACCGTTCTAAAATAAGTCTATGATCCGACCCAATCATGTCAAAATATTAAACCTCTGATTTTGGGAATAAATCATGCGACTCTTCATTTCCAAAAGCTTTATCGAAAATACAGCAGACTACTCCATTTTGTCGAACCCCCCGCCAAGACCAATGGTTGCCTATTTTTGGAAAATTAATTAACCCACAGTCCTGCAACATCTAATTAAAAGCTACAAATGTCGACGCGGGCCTCAAAGACCCTCCTAACTTTTCATGATTTCCAGATAGTTCGTTAAAATATCTTATTACTAGCCTGGGCTCTAGCCGTTGTATCCCCATTCTAGTTAACCGTTCCCACACATAATCTCTTTTATGCTGAATCAGTTCACTATAAATAAAAGTGATGAAATTTTTTTTACCTTTCAATTATGAAGTTATGTCTATCATATTTTTATCTTTATGATGTAGTAACTTTCATATGTTCCTGGTAAAAAACTGCTAAACCTCCACTTGTACCAATTGGTTAACCGTAGTTAACAAACCGTAACCAAAATGACTCTGAATTTTTTTCCATAAATAGAAAAAAAATTTAGTCTCAGAAAGAAATAAAAATTCCGGCTTAAACCGTTTCCAAATATCTCTCAAATAACTAATTGAAATATTATTACCAATCCCTTGGTAATTCCAACAAAGGACATTTATCATTAAATAAATAAATTAAAACTTCATCGGACTCTTGTCCTTATCCGTATTTGTTCCCTCCTTGGCTAGCATTTGCTTTGGGGTTTTCCTGGGCGATATGACTTTCATCGCCAATGACTTTTTAAAACTCACACCTCTAATTGGCGTATTGGTCCGAGAAGTCGGCTTGCTTGGACCTGCTGGATGTTTCACTTGCCTAGCCACACGACATTTTTGCAAAGTCTGTGCAAAGTCCGCATTAATCTTCTCTCGATCAGCTTCGGATATGATTTGCACATTTACCTTAGCTGCTCGCAATGCCAAATCATTCAGTAGGTCATCCTCTGAGTACGACAGAGTAATATCCTGCTCATTTTCAGCATTTTCCGCCTTAAAATCTGCCTCCTCCACGTTTGGAGACGTCACTGTTCCAACATCAACAGCTGCTGTTCCGTCAGCAGCTTAAGCCGGATCTGCTTGCAGAGCCGCAGCTGCTGCATCGTCAGCATCTGGAGCCGGACCTGCTTGCAGAGCCGCAACTTCCCCTACTTCCCCTGTTGCCCCAAAATCCAAATTTCTCCGGTGACCATCTTGAAATAATGGCCTTCGAACCTAACACAACACCAAAAACAAAACCAAGGCACCAAAATTATTCCATAACCATATTCGGATTTCAAAATGTTGAGAAATAACCTGAAAAGTATTAGGAACTAGGTTTGACCATACCAATTTCACGGAATCCTTCTTTGCGCTCAAATGAGGTAGTCCACGAACACACCTAGTATCACTATGGCCTGCATAGTTCATGTTGTTGGCCTTAGACGATCCTATCATTACAACCCCTTTGTAGCTTTTAGTCCTCCGAGCTGCCAATTGTTTCCCATTGTCTCCATTCCCAAGTCCCACAGTAATCGGTTTAGACTTATAACAATAACTGGTATCGTGAGTCATCCGATGACAAAGACCACATAAGCCCAATAACCGTTTATATTCCAATAAAATCTTCGATTCTTTCCCTTCTTAAAATTCTAAGAAAGAAGAAAAAATTAAAGGTTTGGAACACGATACCTCCACCAGGACCATACCTTTGTGGACGTCGATGGCTATAACACTTCCAATAGATCCAACCACTAATTTGTATACTTCTTCCACGTGGTACTCAAAAGGTAGAGTTAGGTACTCAATAGATTCAGCCACTAATTTGAAGATCGAGCCAATAATGTCGAATTATCTATCTTTGGTATTTTTATTTTCAAACCCCGAGGTAGTGACCCATTCGCTGTCATCTTTCTATTCAAGGAAAGATGTGTCATCTCTACCCAAAAACTTACCAAAACCCACAACACCTTATGAAGAGAGGAAAAATGTAAGGCTGAGAAATTACCACACAAATAATTTATCCCATTAATGTGTGTTAATATAGGAACCAAAATTGCAAGTTGCCCTAGATTATCCATAAAAATAGGAGTTATCCTACTGTTTTGAAATTTAAATTCAAAAGTAGTCCTAATCTCCCAAGTTTCTCCTTCTCTTTCATTATCCGTCAAATCAGAATATTGAACCATTTTGAATATTATCTTATATTTACGCCTAGATATTAAATGGCTATAACCCCCACTATGAAGTTTCTGAGATTGTACCTCATTACTTTTGTGACGTTTTGCAATCACCTTATGATATACCTCATTTATACCGACTTATAGCTTAGTAACTAATATGTTTTCTTTAGTCTTTGTCGTGTTCTTCGAGTCTTTTCATATACGAAACGCAAGAATACTTTGGGTTCCACATGCTGAGCAAGAGTGGAGCTTAACTTTGAATTTTTCCACTTCGAGTTGAACGATCGATCGAGCAACACCAAGATCGATCGATCATAACATTAGATAGGGAAACTTGCGCTCGATCCGATGACCGACTCCTCACGCCTGACACGATCGACCCCTACTCGTCTATATTATGGGACGATCCATTGCACGACTTAGCACTCAGAGATCGATCGAACCAATTAAGGAGAAGTTGTGCACGATCCTTTACACGATACAGAAGTTTCACGATCGAATGAAGAAGGGTTGATCAATCAAGCAGTCTACAGATCGATTGATCCACGACTCTGTGAAACAAAAAGGGAATTTCCTTATTTCGTGCCAGTTGGTTTTATTCTATATATTAGGTTAAGAAAACATGTTTTGAGATATACTTTTAGAGAGAGAAAAAGCAGCAGACTTTTATTGTAACCTAGGGAAGAAGGATTAAGATCTCTACATCCTTAGAGAAGATCCATGAACCTCTATTGCATCTATTTTGAGTTTTGAATGAATTTTCTTACAATTGCTTGCTTGTTCTCTATTTCCATGTTTGAGTAATTCATAGTTAAGTTCAGGATATTCTAAGGATCTTAAAGGTGTCAAGGATGAGGAACAAATAGGTCTCGATTATGGAATCTCAACCTAGAAACATGGTTAATGCTTAGGTTAGAGTAGCTAACTAATATATGATCTCAGGTTGCTTATTATCCCAGAAGTTTAATAAGAACAAAAACCTTTCTAGGTAAGCAACACCTTCATACCAATGAGAGTTGATGCTAGGTTGGGTTGTGTACACTTAGGAACCGTCAATACTGCATGGTTAGATTCCCAAAACCATTGAGAGTTAGGATCTATAGGATTTAGGCATAGTGATTATTTCTACGAGAGTAGGATAGTCTACTATTATTTCTTAGTCGAGAACATAACTGATTTTGCCTGAATAGATTCCTCATCCTATCCTTGATTTCCTTGTGAATCTCCTAAACTTGATTCCTTATATATTATTTACATTAATTTCCTTGTTATACTGGATTGCATTTAAAACATCTACTCTCTTAGCTCTAGTTAGATAATCAAATCGTTAATGTGGTCATTGGTCTTCGAATATTCGATCCCTAAATACTATTACGTTTGATGTGCACTTGCATTAGGATATATGGTTAAAACTCGTTGTATCAAGTTTTGGCACCATTGTCGGGGACCAATAGCAGTGCCTTTCGATTATTTATTGAGTTAGAGACTAAGACACCTTCGTTTACCTTTTTGTTTTTATTTATTTGTTTTATTTTTCAGGTACTGTTTTCATAATGACTAACGGAGGAGAGAACGCAGTCGATTTTACAAGCCATGAAGCTACGTTAGAACGGTTAAGGCGAGAGATCGAAGAGCTGAAATAGGAAAGAGATGCTAGAATAGAACATATGCCAAGAAGGGCCATAGGTGAAATAGAAACAGCTCACCGCTACTATCAATGTCAATCAGCGATTTCTGTTAGTTTACCAGAGGGATGCATTGAGCATGAGTTGAGCCCTCCTTTGATAGCATTGGTGAGACAATTCACCTTTCACGGTTTCCCTGCTGAAAACCCTATAGATCATCTCGAAAACTTTGAGGAAATCGGCAGTACAACCGCACCTAGAGGGATACCTGAGGATTATGCTAAGTGCAAACTTTTCAAATTTTCTTTGGAAGGAAAGGGAACCAAATGGCTTCAGTCTTTGCCAGCAGGGCCTTTAACCTCATGGGAACAGGTTCAAAACAAGTTTCTTGATCATTTCTTCACCAAAGAAAAGACTACTAAGTTGAAAAACCAGATCTCAAATTTTCATCAAAGAGACGATAAGTCTTTTGGAGAAGCGTGGGATAGGTTGAAAGAATATAGAAGAGATTGCCCACACCATGACTTCAACGATGAACAAGTTTTGAACTCCTTTTATAGCGGACTGAGTTGGAGTTTTAAGAAGCTACTCAATGCTTCAAGCAAGGGAAATTTCACTACAAACACGAGTGAGAGCGCTTTTCAGCGGATTGAGAATTTGGCTGTGAGTACAGAGCATTTACGTGAGCATGAAGAATATTCACCCACGATGGACAGAATCGCAGGGATAGGTGAAAAGCTAGATCAGTTCATAGCTTCAAGTGAGTTGAGGAGGAAATCTGCTAAATCTTACCCACTACTGAAGAAATCAATCCTTTAGAGCCATCAATCAGAAGTGCTTTACACCGAGCAAAAGGTCACAAAATGTCCGACTCCTTCATCTAATGACGAGATTAAAGCTTTACTGGAGCAAGTCATTCAGGGTCAATCTAGGACTACATCCGAAATCAATAACCAGATGGGAGTTATGTACTCATAGTTGAGTTCCAGGATTGATTATGTTATGTCTAAAGTGGAGAACACGACCTCCCTTCTGGCTGCAAACGATCGATCGGGCAGTCCAAAGATCGATCGATCCAAGATTGCAGACGATGATCATCAATCTTGTGATGTTGTTATGTTGAGAAGTGGTAGGGAACTTGAAGCAAACCTCCAAAGACCGAGACCAGAGAGTGTAGTAGTTGATGTCGAGGATGATGGAGCTGAAGAGGTTTGTGAGGAAACAGTCACACATATGCCGATACCAGAGCTGTCAGTAGTACCTGAGAGATCATACGCCCCGGTACCACCAAACCCAGTCCCACCAAGGAAGTCCAAAAAGTATTTAGAGACACCAAATGTAAGGAGTTGTTATCAGATTTGTCTATTCGGTTGCCTTATGTTGATGCCTTGTAGATGATACCTTCACTTAAGAGCTATGTCAAGAGCCTAGTGATGGATAAGTTCATAGGAGAAGACAGGGTAATGCTGAGCAAGAGTGGAGCTTAACTTTGGATTTTCCCACTTTGAGTTGAACGATCGATTCGAGCAACACCAAGATCAATCGATCGTAACTTTAGATAGGGAAACTTGTGCTCGATCCGATGACCGACTCCTCACGCCTGACACGATCGACCCCTACTCGTCTATATTATGCGCACGATCCATTGCACGACTTAGCACTCAGAGATCGATCGAACCAGTTAAGGAGAAGTTGCGCACGATCCTTTACACGATACAGAAGTTTCACGATCGAATGAAGAAGGGTTGAATGATCGAGCAGTCTACAGATCGATCGATCCATGACTCTGCGAAACAAAAAGGGAATTTCCTTATTTCGTGCCAGTTGGTTTTATTCTATATATTAGGATAAGAAAACACGTTTTGAGATATACTTTTAGAGAGAGAAAAAACAGCAGACTTTTATTGTAACCTAGGGAAGAAGGATTGAGATCTCTACATCCTTAGAGAAGATCCCTGAACCTCTATTGCATCTATTTTGAGTTTTGAATGAATTTTCTTTGCAATTGCTTGCTTGTTCTCTATTTCCATGTTTGAGTAATTCATAGTCAGGTTTAGGGTATTCTAAGGATTTTAAAGGGATCAAGGATAACGAACAAATAGGTCTCGATTATGGAATCTCAACCTAGAAACATGGTTAATGCTTAGGTTAGAGTAGCTAACTAATCTATGATCTCAGGTTGCTTATTATCCCAAAAGTTTAATATGAACCAGAACCTTTCTAGGTAAGCAACACCTTCACTACCAACGAGAGTTGATGCTAGGTTGGGTTGTAGACACTTAGGAACCGTCAATACTACATGGTTAGATTCCAAAAACCAACGAGAGTTACGATCTCTAGGATCTAGGCATAGTGATTATCGCTGCGAGAGTGGGATAGTCAACTGTTATTTCTTAGTCGAGAGCAGAACTGATTTTGCCTAAATATATTTCTCATCCTATCCTTGATATCCTTGTGAATCCTCTAAACTTGATTCCTTAGATATTGTTTACATTAATTTCCTTGTTATACTGGATTGCACTTAAAACATCTACTGTCTTACCTCTAGTTAGATAATCAAATCGTTAGTGTGGTCACTGGTTTTCATGGATTCGATCCCTAAATACTATTATGTTTGTTGTGCACTTGTAGTAGGATATAGGGTTAAAACTCATTGTATCACCTGACCTGTAGCTCCGTCATCATTAAAGATGTTGACTAATAAGCTTCCATGTTCCCCTTCTGGCCATTCACAACCCCACAAACAAGCTTTAGCCTGCCACAATGTCAAGCGATTAACCTCCACCTTTCATAGTGTTACTAACCATTGACAAAATAAGAGTCTAGATTCTCGTAAGTATCTTGAAGTTCTCTGGAACTTACAAATTACCGAGACCTTCCATTCAAACAACAGTGTCGCCATTCGTATTGTTATACTCAATCTCCCACCTACTGTGGCTGCAAATATAACACAATATATCACTTCCAAAAAGGGGCATTCCGACATTTTAACCATGTCCTCATTTTCCCCTCTACCTTTGTAAATGCATTACTATTCATCAAATTCACCGAAATTAAGATCCAAAACCCTTTTAGCGAACTATTATCACTCCGATGGACCAGCTGAAGAGGTATATCACCCTAACAATCCATTAAATTCACATCCAAATCACTATGAGCCCTACACTCAACCTGAGAACCCCTCATGTATGTTCTTGATAATAAAAGCATGTCGATTAAACGATTTACTCTCCAGGTTAATTGCATAACCGACCATCAAACTACTCTAATCAAAACCCAAGTAAAACCACGACAGCGTTTTGTAAACAACAGCCTTAAAACCATATGTGTCCCAGTGGTGGTTCAACAACCATGTCTCAACGCTCATGATCAACACGAAAACACTGTTTATGAAGATAATTTTATCACTAACGGAATGATCGTTCCTACGAGTCCAAACCATAACTTCCCACAATCCCATTATTCCCAATTTTTGAATCATTATCATCTTACCATACCCTACTAGCCACCTTGACGGAAATATAATAGGTATTGGCTTATTTAACCACTATCATCCTATGATCCAAGCAAACACCAAACTTCCAACGGAGAGCCCAATCGATTTGAAAAAGGGAGAAAAGAAATACTTATCTGGTGGATCGAAGGCGTACGCAAAGAGATAAGCCGAGTCGGTGACGAAAGCCCCCAAAATCGTATGATTACTCCCGCCAAAGCCCTCCCCAATTACCGGAACATACCCTAGAGCCGCACCACAAATCCTCCCCCTGCCGACTTTCCTAGGGTTTCTAAAACCAATTTTGGAGAAAAACACCCGAGAAAAATCCGCTCCCTGCTTGAGATGACCCGCTCCAAAACACCGTGAGTAGCGACGATCTGAATCGTCCCCAGAAAATGCTGCCGGAGATCTCCCCCTTCTCACCAGAAATCGCCTTTTGCGAGTAATCGACTTTTTGTCCAGGAAATTGAAAATCGATCGATCAAACAATTAATTTAGTGCGCATTATATACAACTTTACCATTAATAATCTCATTTCTAGTTCTCTTCGTCAATGGATAATCTTCTTATTTGTTTCGTTCGAATAAAAGGAATCTATGGATAAACTTGTGTCTAAATAAATACTTATACTTACTACTGGGAAGAACAAGGTTTCAATTAAAAATCAATTAGCCATGACTAGTGGAAGGACACATATTAAAATTACGCAACTTCGACTTTAATGGTTGGCCGAAGACATACAGATAAAATGCAGTTGGGGCCATCTGCAATTAAAAATCTTATTCATACACTTTTTTAATGATCTGTTTGCATATCAAAAAAAAAAAAGGATAAAAGAGAGCATTTATATACCTTGTCATTTACATCCAATGTATTGCAAATAAAAAAAATATTTTTCGGATATAAAAAAAAAAGAAAACTATTATATGGATGAAAATAGCTCAAATTGTGTTTTTCATATATGATAATACCTTAGTTAGTTCTGCAATTATATTACTAATATTAGTATTTGTGGTTTGTGATTCTATCGATAACAATAAAATAAAACAAAACAAAAATATAATTGTAGTAGCTAGATTTATCAATAAAATATTTCTATTAGTTCCTATAAAAACATGTACATAATTCTATTTTTAACGTTATCTATTATTTATTCTATGACTATATAATTTTATTAGGATTTTGCTAAGGTAATGAGACGTATTTAGAACAACATATATTTTAGGGTTCAAGCAAGTAAAATATAAATCACAAAAGTTGGAGGATGAGTTTTTATAACAAACATCAAAGAATATAATATAAATTTATTATGAAAAAGTCAAAATACTCTATTTTTATTTTGTTTTGTATGTTCAGTCTGATCTTTGTGATTTGCATATGATCTTTCATAAGATATGCACTTTTTTGATATGTGTCAGAATTCTAAGCCATTATTTTGGAAATATAACAAAACAAATCCCATGTTTGTTAGGTCAACTTAACT
>JAKUCM010004140.1:0-16798 GCA_023374145.1 Lepidium sativum
TAGCCAACAAATTTTTTTTTTCAATCTTTTTTTCTTCTAAATTTTACTATTAAAAATATTTACTTGAAAATATAAATCTTCTAAATACATGATACAATATTTATACAAAACAAATACAGTATTATGATACTTACTACGAAGACTTTTTCAACCAAAAACAAAATTGGTATTGTTTCTATATTTTTGATACTTATAAGTATTTACTACCAATTAAATATTTTACCTAACGGTCCGGTTTCATTTACTAATTTTAATTAATTATTAAAAATTTGACGTTCGTATATTATTTTTACAGGTCTAGTTACAGTGGCTTTCAGAGACACTTACATGATGTAATTGACTCGGACCAGACACAGAGTCCAAGTCATGTCCAGGAATCAGCTCCGAATTCCCAACCACAAAGCTCTGTGGCCCACCTGATGATTGAGCAACTCTTCACTGCAGAAGGTCGTCGTCACATTCCGGTTCTCGATTCGAATGGTGGTTCTTGGTACGTAATTTTGCCCTCCAAAATAAATATTGTCCTACATTTATTTTTATTAAATTATTATACAGATTTATACTTACCATTTACTTTTTCAGGTTTCGCTATGAAAAAGGCATCAAGAAGTCTATTCTAAGAATGATTCAGCATCAGCTTCCCCAAGCCTATCCAAGGTACAATGATTTTCCCTGGGAACTCCAGGAGAGTTGGTTCAAATATTTTACGGTAATGTTTTCCTAAATTCCAAGTTTAATTACAAATTTCTATATTACAAATACTTATATTATAGTAGTGCAAATTAATTATTTTTGTTCAGCAGGATTTTAACTGGGACGTCGAGTTAAGTCCTCGGGTCAGAGCTGAGTTTGATAAGCAGTGTCGCGCCTCATACAAAAACAACATTCATGAGTGGAAGCAGGCATGGAAGGCGGGCAAACAATAGCATCCTCGATGCAGACCTGAACTTTTCCAACAGTTTGTCGTTTATTGAGAACACGAGGACACCAGGAAAGTGGCATCGAGAAATTCCATCAACCGGAACAGCACTCGCGAAGGTTTAGGAGTCGCTACCCATAACAACGGTGCTCAGACATTTGAGGAGCGTTCTCGTGTTCTGGTTAGTAACCTCTTAATTTAACATACATTTCCTTCGAAATTTTTCGAAAATTGTAATTTTTTTTGTAGGCATCTCAATTTGGCGAGGAACCTGATTTATTCGTCCTAATGGAGAATACCCACACAAACAAACAGACAAAGCGGTTAGAGGACAAGAAGGTGCTCAGTGTTCTCGAGATGGTCAGACGGAAGACTTCAGAGATACTTATGCAACGCAGTCAAGAAGGCGAAGGCTGTTCTACTCAACTAACTCGGGAGGAGATCGATCAGCTCGTCATTGAGGTACAATCAATTTTAACTTAAATAATTTCAAACTTTATTTTACTTTAATTATTCTCATATTTTGACAGTCTACTCCCCGTAGGAAAGGTCGACCATTCGGCCTTGGCAACCTTGTGACTTCTGACGGCGTGCCAGCTCCTCTGACACAAAGTTTCTTGACGCCGTCAGAACGGGAGCAGTTCAACCAGATGCGACTCAAACAACAGGAGATGGAGCACCAGGCGTAAGAGAACAACACCAAATTACGGGAATTGGAGCCTTAGATGCTCGAATTCGTTAAATTTAGAGAGGATTTTATGACTTTCACAGCGTCACGTAACTAGATTAAGAATATGTTTAAGACAAATAATTTAATAATTATTTTCCTTTTAATAATACTTTAATTATTTTATAATTCAAATAAATTTATTCATAAAAATTTAATTATAATATTTATTATAATAATTTAATAATCATAAATGATTTACAAATTATAATAATAATAATTTAATTATAATATTTATTGTATAACGGGAATCGAAGGAAGTGGTCATAAAATTCCGACCACCACCAACGAACATTTTCTGACCACCACCGACGAACAGTTTCCAACCACCACCGACAGACATTTTCCGACAGCCATCGACAGAGCTTTTCCGACCTTCCACGACAACAGAATTCCGACATCCACCGACGGCATGTTTACTTTGACCTCTGACGGGATTTTCCGACAATGTAATGTTGTCAGAAAGTTCCGACAAGGACTGACCACTATCTCTTTTCTGACTATCTTAAACCGACGACTATAATTCCGTCAACTTTGGTCGGAAATTCTCTTTTTCCTACCACTTCTGACAGCTATAGGCGTCAGATTCGCCCATGTTTTCTTGTAGTGAACATTTATCGCCCTAAAAGTGATAAAAATGTTAGAGTTCAATGAGTTTTACTATTTCCTTTTAGAAGGCCTAGATACAATATTTAAGTTTGAGAAACTGATTAAGATTTATTCTTGACTTTGATCAAAGGTGTTGTGGGCTCTTTCAATAAGTTTTCAACATTCATTCAAGGGAAGTAAAAATCACGTTGCCACTTTCTTGCACGACTTTATTGGCTTAACTTTCAAATCACATACATTAAGGTTAAATATACATAGAAAAACACATTTTATTAACTTTCTTATGGATTCAAGGACTTTTATTATGTAAGTTACATTTCATAAAAGATCAATCATAGATTATCGATCTCTAGTTCTTGTCTTTCTGATTTTGTTGAGAAATAGCACAAGGCTACCAACACTCATATATACTTCTAAGTCAACTAAGTCAATATCTATTTGTATTACCAGAGAGAGTGGAATGGCATGTTTACTCTAACTTCTCTGTTTAGGTTCAGCCAAGTGGACGTGCCGGAGTGGTTATCGGTTATGACTAGAAATCATGTGGGCTTTGCCCGCACAGGATCGAATCCTGTCGTTCACGTTTTACTCATCCAAGTCTTTTCTACATTAGTGAAAATTTTGAATATAGTCGATTTGTGGCGGGTGTCAAGTCTATTTTCTTTTCAAAAATGTTGTATTGACACAAACACGTGACAAGTTAATATAACAAAACACCTTTTCGTACTCCTTGTACGTATGATTATAAAATTGATCATAAAAATCATATTATGCATCTTCTTCATGATCCATATCCGAGCTTAGCTTATTTGGTTGAGCGGACGACTGTAGTAGACGCAGCTTATCCTTAAGTCACTGGTTCAGATCATGTAGGTCGATTATCGTTCTTAAAGTTACTTTTACATATTTAGTTTTGAGTTTGGTTTGTACAAAAACTATAACTATGCAATCGTTATTAGTCTAACATAATTCAAAACAAAAAAATATTTGCCTATCAAAGTTTTCTTGTGGGGCACAAAAAAATCACACTCGGTGTTCATCATCCGTTCAGGAAATATGCATGATGTTTTTATGTGTACGGTCTTTTTATTGATAAAAGAAATGGAACAATTTCCAACTCCTTTTATCACAATTCTTCTAAACTACTCATTATGTGCATTGTTAAGTAACAGAAACAAATCATTTGACAGATTACTTTCATTAATACACATGCATGATGTATAATGCAATCCGACCTTAGCTCAGTTGGTAGAGCGGAGGACTGTAGTTGAAGCAGAATATCCTTAGGTCACTGGTTCGAATCCGGTAGGTCGGAACTTTTTCTCACATGATATTTTTTATTTTATTTTGACGTTAAAAATTCTGAGTATTGGCACTAACTAGTACTCAGTTTGGAACTACTACTTTAACATATATGAAAAGTATTGCTCTATTTCTTGGATTTTTTTACGTATGGAGTTGCGTAAATAATTATCGCCTCAAAAATTATAAAAAGTTTTGAGTTCAGTGAGTTTTCCAATTTCCCTTTAAACGGCCTAGATACAATATTTAAGTTTGAGAAACTGATTAAGATTTATTCTTGACTTTTATCAAAGGTGTTGTGGGATTTTTAAATAAGTTCTCAACATTTATTCAAGGGAAATAAAAATCTCATTGCCACTTTCTTGCACGACTTTATTGGCTTAATTTTCGGATCACATAAACAATCATTGCCCACTCTCAATAAGTCATGAATATATGTAAGTATTTAGTATGTGCAGTATATAAAACAACAATAAGATTAAATATTCTTAAAAAAACATTTATTAAATTTCTTTTGGATTCTTGGACATTTATTATGTAAATTACATTTCATAAAAGATCAATTATGGATTATCGATCTCTAGTTCTTGTCTTTATCATTTTGTTAAGAAATGGCAAAAGGCTACCAAAACTCATATATACTTCTAAGTCAATATATATTTGTATTATCCGAGAAAGTGGACTGGCATGTTAACTCTAAATTCCATGTTTATGTTTAGCAAAGTGGACGTGCCGGAGTGGTTATCGGGCATGACTAGAAATCATGTGGGCTTTGCCCGCGCAGGTTCGAATCCTGCCGTTCACGGTTTTTTCATTCAAGTCTTTTCTACATTAGTAAGTTTTTTGAATATAGTCGATTTATGGCGGGTGTCAAGTTTATTTTCTTTTCAAAAATGTTGTATTGATACAAACACGTGACAAAGTAATATAAGACAAAGCGTTTTCTTACATCTTGTATGTATGATTATAATGTTGATCATAAAAATCATATTATGCATCTTCTTCATGATAAAGTGCTATAATACATATCCGAGCTTAGCTCATTTGGTATAGCGGACGAGTGTAGTAGACACAACTTATCCTTATGTCACTTGATAGAATTATGTAGGTTATTAATGTTACTTCTACATATTTAGTTTTGAGTTTGGTTCGAACAGAATCTATAACTATGCAATCGTTATTAGTCTAACATAATTAAAAACAAAGAAATGTTTGCCTGTCAAATTTTTCCAGTGCGGCACCAAAAAATCACACTCGGTGGTCACCCTTCATTTAATAAATATGCAAGATGTTTTTCTGGGTACGGTCTCTTTCTTGATAAAAGAAATGGAACAATTTCCAACTCCTTTAGCACTACTCTTCTAAACTACTCATTATGTGCATAGTTAAGTAACAAAAAAAAATCATTTGACGGATTACTTTCATTAATACACATGCATGATGTATAATGCAATCCGACCTTAGCTCAGTTGGTAGAGCGGAGGACTGTAGTTGAAGCAGAATATCCTTAGGTCACTGGTTCGAATCCGGTAGGTCGGAACTTTTTCACACGTGATATTTTTTATTTTATTTTAACTTTAAAAGTTTTGAGTATTGGCTCTAGCTAGTACTTAGTTTGAAATTACTACATTAACAGATATTAAATGTTTTACTCAATTTCTTGGATTTTTTTTGCGTAAATATTTATCTCCTTAAAAATTATAAAACTTTTAATGTTCAGTGAGTTTTACTATCTCTTTTTAGCAGGCCTAGATATAATATTTAAGTTTGAGAAACTGACTAAGATTTATTCTTGACTTTTATCAAAGGTGTTGTGGGCTCTCTCAATAAGCTCTCAACATTCATTTAAGGGAAGTACAAATCTCATTGCCACTTTCTTGCACGACTTTATTGGCTTAAATTTTGGATGACATAAACAATCATTGCCCACTCTCAATAAGATATTAATATATGCAAGTATTTAGTATGTGCAGTATATAAAACCACATTAAGGTTAAATATTCTTAGAAAAAAACACATTTTATTAACTTTCTTTTGGATTCATGGACTTTAATTATGTAAAATACATTTCATAAAAGATCAATCATAGACTATCGATCTCTAGTTCTTGTCTTTCTCATTTTGTTGAGAAATGGCACAAGGCTACCAACACTCATATTTACTTCTAAGTCAATCTAAGTCAATATGTATTTGTATTACCGGAAAGAGTGGAATGGCATGTTTACTCTAAATTCTCAGTTTAGGTTCAGCAACCGGGCATGACTAGAAATCATGTGGGCTTTGCCCGCGCAGGTTCGAATCCTGCTGTTCACGTTCTTTTCATTCAAGTCTTTTCTACATTAGTGAAATTTTTGAATATAGTAGATTTATGGCGGGTGTCAAGTTTATTTTCTTTTCAAAAATGTTGTAATGACACAAACACGTGACAAGTTAATATAACACAAAGCCTTTTCGTACTTCTTGTAGATATGCTTCTAAAGTTGATCAAAAAATAATATTATGAATCTTCTTAATGATAAAGTGCTATAATACATATCCGAGCTTAGCTTATTTGGTTGAGCGGACGACTGTAGTAGACGCGGCTTATCCTTAAGTCACTGGTTCGGATCCTGTAGGTCGATTATCGTTATTAAAGTTACTTTTACATATTTAGTTTTGAGTTTGGTTCGTATAAAAACTATAACTATGCAATCGTTATTAGTATAACATAATTCAAAACAAAAAAATATTTGCCTATCAAAGTTTTCTTGTGGGGCACAAAAAAATCACATTCGGTGTTCACCATCCGTTCAGGAAATATGTATACGGTCTTTTTATTGATAAAAGAAATGGAACAATTTCCAACTCCTTTTAGCACAATTCTTCTAAACTACTCATTATGTGCATTGTTAAGTAACAGAAACAAATCATTTGACAGATTACTTTCATTAATACACATACATGATGTATAATGCAATCCGACCTTAGCTCAGTTGGTAGAGCGGAGGACTGTAGTTGAAGCAGAATATCCTTAGGTCACTGGTTCGAATCCGGTAGGTCGGAACTTTTTCACACGTGATATTTTTTATTTTATTTTAACTTTAAAAGTTTTGAGTATTGGCTCTAGCTAGTACTCAGTTTGGAACTACTACTTTAACAGATATGAAAAGTATTGCTCTATTTCTTGGATTTTTTACGTATGGAGTTGCGTAAATAATTATCGCCTCAAAAATTATAAAAAGTTTTGAGTTCAGTGAGTTTTCCAATTTCCTTTTAAAAGGCCTAGATACAATATTTAAGTTTGAGAAACTGATTAAGATTTATTCTTGACTTTTATCAAAGGTGTTGTGGGATCTTTCAATAAGTTCTCAATATTTATTCAAGGGAAATAAAAATCTCATTGCCACTTTCTTGCACGACTTTATTGGCTTAATTTTCGGATCACATAAACAATCATTGCCCACTCTCAATAAGTCATGAATATATGTAAGTATTTAGTATGTGCAGTATATAAAACAACAATAAGATTAAATATTCTTAAAAAAACATTTATTAAATTTCTTTTGGATTCTTGGACATTTATTATGTAAATTACATTTCATAAAAGATCAATTATGGATTATCGATCTCTAGTTCTTGTCTTTCTCATTTTGTTAAGAAATGGCAAAAGGCTACCAAAACTCATATATACTTCTAAGTCAATATATATTTGTATTATTCGAGAAAGTGGACTGGCATGTTAACTCTAAATTCCATGTTTATGTTTAGCAAAGTGGACGTGCCGGAGTGGTTATCGGGCATGACTAGAAATCATGTGGGCTTTGCCCGCGCAGGTTCGAATCCTGCCGTTCACGGTTTTTTCATTCAAGTCTTTTCTACATTAGTAAATTTTTTGAATATAGTCGATTTATGGCGGGTGTCAAGTTTATTTTCTTTTCAAAAATGTTGTATTTATACAAACACGTGACAAAGTAATATAAGACAAAGCGTTTTCTTACATCTTGTATGTATGATTATAATGTTGATCATAAAAATCATATTATGCATCTTCTTCATGATAAAGTGCTATAATACATATCCGAGCTTAGCTCATTTGGTATAGCGGACGAGTGTAGTAGACACAACTTATCCTTATGTCACTTGATAGAATTATGTAGGTTATTAATGTTACTCTACATATTTAGTTTTGAGTTTGGTTCGAACAGAATCTATAACTATGCAATCGTTATTAGTCTAACATAATTAAAAACAAAGAAATGTTTGCCTGTCAAATTTTTCCAGTGCGGCACCAAAAAATCACACTCGGTGTTCACCCTTCATTTAATAAATATGCAAGATGTTTTTCTAGGTACGGTCTCTTTCTTGATAAAAGAAATGGAACAATTTCCAACTCCTTTAGCACTACTCTTCTAAACTACTCATTATGTGCATAGTTAAGTAACAAAAAAAAATCATTTGACGGATTACTTTCATTAATACACATGCATGATGTATAATGCAATCCGACCTTAGCTCAGTTGGTAGAGCGGAGGACTGTAGTTGAAGCAGAATATCCTTAGGTCACTGGTTCGAATCCGGTAGGTCGGAACTTTTTCACACGTGATATTTTTTATTTTATTTTAACTTTAAAAGTTTTGAGTATTGGCTCTAGTACTCAGTTTGGAACTACTACTTTAACAGATATGAAAAGTATTGCTCTATTTCTTGGATTTTTTTACGTATGGAGTTGCGTAAATAATTATCGCCTCAAAAATTATAAAAAGTTTTGAGTTCAGTGAGTTTTCCAATTTCCCTTTAAAAGGCCTAGATACAATATTTAAGTTTGAGAAACTGATTAAGATTTATTCTTGACTTTTATCAAAGGTGTTGTGGGATCTTTCAATAAGTTCTCAACATTTATTCAAGGGAAATAAAAATCTCATTGCCACTTTCTTGCACGACTTTATTGGCTTAATTTTCGGATCACATAAACAATCATTGCCCACTCTCAATAAGTCATGAATATATGTAAGTATTTAGTATGTGCAGTATATAAAACAACAATAAGATTAAATATTCTTAAAAAAACATTTATTAAATTTCTTTTGGATTCTTGGACATTTATTATGTAAATTACATTTCATAAAAGATCAATTATGGATTATCGATCTCTAGTTCTTGTCTTTCTCATTTTGTTAAGAAATGGCAAAAGGCTACCAAAACTCATATATACTTCTAAGTCAATATATATTTGTATTATCCGAGAAAGTGGACTGGCATGTTAACTCTAAATTCCATGTTTATGTTTAGCAAAGTGGACGTGCCGGAGTGGTTATCGGGCATGACTAGAAATCATGTGGGCTTTGCCCGCGCAGGTTCGAATCCTGCCGTTCACGGTTTTTTCATTCAAGTCTTTTCTACATTAGTAAATTTTTTGAATATAGTCGATTTATGGCGGGTGTCAAGTTTATTTTCTTTTCAAAAATGTTGTATTTATACAAACACGTGACAAAGTAATATAAGACAAAGCGTTTTCTTACATCTTGTATGTATGATTATAATGTTGATCATAAAAATCATATTATGCATCTTCTTCATGATAAAGTGCTATAATACATATCCGAGCTTAGCTCATTTGGTATAGCGGACGAGTGTAGTAGACACAACTTATCCTTATGTCACTTGATAGAATTATGTAGGTTATTAATGTTACTCTACATATTTAGTTTTGAGTTTGGTTCGAACAGAATCTATAACTATGCAATCGTTATTAGTCTAACATAATTAAAAACAAAGAAATGTTTGCCTGTCAAATTTTTCCAGTGCGGCACCAAAAAATCACACTCGGTGTTCACCCTTCATTTAATAAATATGCAAGATGTTTTTCTAGGTACGGTCTCTTTCTTGATAAAAGAAATGGAACAATTTCCAACTCCTTTAGCACTACTTTTCTAAACTACTCATTATGTGCATAGTTAAGTAACAAAAAAAAATCATTTGACGGATTACTTTCATTAATACACCTGCATGATGTATAATGCAATCTGACCTTAGCTCAGTTGGTAGAGCGGAGGACTGTAGTTGAAGCAGAATATCCTTAGGTCACTGGTTCAAATCCGGTAGGTCGGAACTTTTTCACACGTGATATTTTTTATTTTATTTTAACCTTAAAAGTTTTGAGTAGTGGCTCTAGCTAGTACTTAGTTTGAAATTACTACGTTAACAGATATGAAATGTTTTACTCTATTTCTTAGATTTTTTTTGCGTAAATATTTATCTCCTCAAAAGTTATAAAACTTTTAATGTTCAATGAGTTTTACTATCTCCTTTTAGCAGGCCTAGATACAATATTTAAGTTTGAGAAACTGACTAAAATTTATTCTTGACTTTTATCAAAGGTGTTGTGGGCTCTCTCAATAAGCTCTCAACATTCATTTAAGGGAAGTACAAATCTCATTGCCACTTTCTTGCACGACTTTATTGGCTTAAATTTTGGATGACATAAACAATCATTGCCCACTCTCAATAAGATATTAATATATGCAAGTATTTAGTATGTGCAGTATATAAAACCACATTAAGGTTAAATATTCTTAGAAAAAAACACATTTTATTAACTTTCTTTTGGATTCATGGACTTTTATTATGTAAAATACATTTCATAAAAGATCAATCATAGACTATCGATCTCTAGTTCTTGTCTTTCTCATTTTGTTGAGAAATGGCACAAGGCTACCAACACTCATATATACTTCTAAGTCAATCTAAGTCAATATGTATTTGTATTACCGGAGAGAGTGGAATGGCATGTTTACTCTAAATTCTCTGTTTAGGTTCAGCAACCGGGCATGACTAGAAATTATGTGGGCTTTGCCCGCGCAGGTTCGAATCCTGCTGTTCACGTTCTTTTCATTCAAGTCTTTTCTACATTAGTGAAATTTTTGAATATAGTAGATTTATGGCGGGTGTCAAGTTTATTTTCTTTTCAAAAATGTTGTAATGACACAAACACGTGACAAGTTAATATAACACAAAGCCTTTTCGTACTTCTTGTAGATATGCTTCTAAAGTTGATCAAAAAATAATATTATGAATCTTCTTAATGATAAAGTGCTATAATACATATCCGAGCTTAGCTTATTTGGTTGAGCGGACGACTGTAGTAGACGCAGCTTATCCTTAAGTCACTGGTTCGGATCCTGTGGGTCGATTATCGTTATTAAAGTTACTTTTACATATTTAGTTTTGAGTTTGGTTCGTACAAAAACTATAACTATTCAATCGTTATTAGTATAACATAATTCAAAACAAAAAAATATTTGCCTATCAAAGTTTTCTTGTGGGGCACAAAAAAATCACATTCGGTGTTCACCATCCGTTCAGGAAATATGCATGATGTTTTTATGTATACGGTCTTTTTATTGATAAAAGAAATGGAACAATTTCCAACTCCTTTTAGCACAATTCTTCTAAACTACTCATTATGTGCATTGTTAAGTAACAGAAACAAATCATTTGACAGATTACTTTCATTAATACACATACATGATGTATAATGCAATCCGACCTTAGCTCAGTTGGTAGAGCGGAGGACTGTAGTTGAAGCAGAATATCCTTAGGTCACTGGTTCGAATCCGGTAGGTCGGAACTTTTTCACACGTGATATTTTTTATTTTATTTTAACTTTAAAAGTTTTGAGTATTGGCTCTAGCTAGTACTTAGTTTGAAATTACTACGTTAACAGATATGAAATGTTTTACTCAATTTCTTGGATTTTTTTTTGCGTAAATATTTATCTCCTCAAAAATTATAAAACTTTTAATGTTCAGTGAGTTTTACTATCTCCTTTTAGCAGGCCTAGATACAATATTTAAGTTTGAGAAACTGACTAAGATTTATTCTTGACTTTTATCAAAGGTGTTGTGGGCTCTCTCAATAAGCTCTCAACATTCATTTAAGGAAGTACAAATCTCATTGCCACTTTCTTGCACGACTTTATTGGCTTAAATTTTGGATGACATAAACAATCATTGCCCACTCTCAATAAGATATTAATATATGCAAGTATTTAGTATGTGCAGTATTAAAACCACATTAAGGTTAAATATTCTTAGAAAAAAACACATTTTATTAACTTTCTTTTGGATTCATGGACTTTTATTATGTAAAATACATTTCATAAAAGATCAATCATAGACTATCGATCTCTAGTTCTTGTCTTTCTCATTTTGTTGAGAAATGGCACAAGGCTACCAACACTCATATTTACTTCTAAGTCAATCTAAGTCAATATGTATTTGTATTACCGGAGAGAGTGGAATGGCATGTTTACTCTAAATTCTCTGTTTAGGTTCAGCAACCGGGCATGACTAGAAATCATGTGGGCTTTGCCCGCGCAGGTTCGAATCCTGCTGTTCACGTTCTTTTCATTCAAGTCTTTTCTACATTAGTGAAATTTTTGAATATAGTAGATTTATGGCGGGTGTCAAGTTTATTTTCTTTTCAAAAATGTTGTAATGACACAAACACGTGACAAGTTAATATAACATAAAGCCTTTTCGTACTTCTTGTAGATATGCTTCTAAAGTTGATCAAAAAATAATATTATGAATCTTCTTAATGATAAAGTGCTATAATACATATCCGAGCTTAGCTTATTTGGTTGAGCGGACGACTGTAGTAGACGCGGCTTATCCTTAAGTCACTGGTTCGGATCCTGTAGGTCGATTATCGTTATTAAAGTTACTTTTACATATTTAGTTTTGAGTTTGGTTCGTATAAAAACTATAACTATGCAATCGTTATTAGTATAACATAATTCAAAAAAAAAAAATATTTGCCTATCAAAGTTTTCTTGTGGGGCACAAAAAAATCACATTCGGTGTTCACCATCCGTTCAGGAAATATGTATACGGTCTTTTTATTGATAAAAGAAATGGAACAATTTCCAACTCCTTTTAGCACAATTCTTCTAAACTACTCATTATGTGCATTGTTAAGTAACAGAAACAAATCATTTGACAGATTACTTTCATTAATACACATAAATGATGTATAATGCAATCCGACCTTAGCTCAGTTGGTAGAGCGGAGGACTGTAGTTGAAGCAGAATATCCTTAGGTCACTGGTTCGAATCCGGTAGGTCGGAACTTTTTCACACGTGATATTTTTTATTTTATTTTAACTTTAAAAGTTTTGAGTATTGGCTCTAGCTAGTACTCAGTTTGGAACTACTACTTTAACAGATATGAAAAGTATTGCTCTATTTCTTGGATTTTTTACGTATGGAGTTGCGTAAATAATTATCGCCTCAAAAATTATAAAAAGTTTTGAGTTCAGTGAGTTTTCCAATTTCCTTTTAAAAGGCCTAGATACAATATTTAAGTTTGAGAAACTGATTAAGATTTATTCTTGACTTTTATCAAAGGTGTTGTGGGATCTTTCAATAAGTTCTCAATATTTATTCAAGGGAAATAAAAATCTCATTGCCACTTTCTTGCACGACTTTATTGGCTTAATTTTCGGATCACATAAACAATCATTGCCCACTCTCAATAAGTCATGAATATATGTAAGTATTTAGTATGTGCAGTATATAAAACAACAATAAGATTAAATATTCTTAAAAAAAACATTTATTAAATTTCTTTTGGATTCTTGGACATTTATTATGTAAATTACATTTCATAAAAGATCAATTATGGATTATCGATCTCTAGTTCTTGTCTTTCTCATTTTGTTAAGAAATGGCAAAAGGCTACCAAAACTCATATATACTTCTAAGTCAATATATATTTGTATTATTCGAGAAAGTGGACTGGCATGTTAACTCTAAATTCCATGTTTATGTTTAGCAAAGTGGACGTGCCGGAGTGGTTATCGGGCATGACTAGAAATCATGTGGGCTTTGCCCGCGCAGGTTCGAATCCTGCCGTTCACGGTTTTTTCATTCAAGTCTTTTCTACATTAGTAAATTTTTTGAATATAGTCGATTTATGGCGGGTGTCAAGTTTATTTTCTTTTCAAAAATGTTGTATTTATACAAACACGTGACAAAGTAATATAAGACAAAGCGTTTTCTTACATCTTGTATGTATGATTATAATGTTGATCATAAAAATCATATTATGCATCTTCTTCATGATAAAGTGCTATAATACATATCCGAGCTTAGCTCATTTGGTATAGCGGACGAGTGTAGTAGACACAACTTATCCTTATGTCACTTGATAGAATTATGTAGGTTATTAATGTTACTCTACATATTTAGTTTTGAGTTTGGTTCGAACAGAATCTATAACTATGCAATCGTTATTAGTCTAACATAATTAAAAACAAAGAAATGTTTGCCTGTCAAATTTTTCCAGTGCGGCACCAAAAAATCACACTCGGTGTTCACCCTTCATTTAATAAATATGCAAGATGTTTTTCTAGGTACGGTCTCTTTCTTGATAAAAGAAATGGAACAATTTCCAACTCCTTTAGCACTACTCTTCTAAACTACTCATTATGTGCATAGTTAAGTAACAAAAAAAAATCATTTGACGGATTACTTTAATTAATACACATGCATGATGTATAATGCAATCCGACCTTAGCTCAGTTGGTAGAGCGGAGGACTGTAGTTGAAGCAGAATATCCTTAGGTCACTGGTTCGAATCCGGTAGGTCGGAACTTTTTCACACGTGATATTTTTTATTTTATTTTAACTTTAACAGTTTTGAGTATTGGCTCTAGTACTCAGTTTGGAACTACTACTTTAACAGATATGAAAAGTATTGCTCTATTTCTTGGATTTTTTTACGTATGGAGTTGCGTAAATAATTATCGCCTCAAAAATTATAAAAAGTTTTGAGTTCAGTGAGTTTTCCAATTTCCCTTTAAAAGGCCTAGATACAATATTTAAGTTTGAGAAACTGATTAAGATTTATTCTTGACTTTTATCAAAGGTGTTGTGGGATCTTTCAATAAGTTCTCAACATTTATTCAAGGGAAATAAAAATCTCATTGCCACTTTCTTGCACGACTTTATTGGCTTAATTTTCGGATCACATAAACAATCATTGCCCACTCTCAATAAGTCATGAATATATGTAAGTATTTAGTATGTGCAGTATATAAAACAACAATAAGATTAAATATTCTTAAAAAAACATTTATTAAATTTCTTTTGGATTCTTGGACATTTATTATGTAAATTACATTTCATAAAAGATCAATTATGGATTATCGATCTCTAGTTCTTGTCTTTCTCATTTTGTTAAGAAATGGCAAAAGGCTACCAAAACTCATATATACTTCTAAGTCAATATATATTTGTATTATTCGAGAAAGTGGACTGGCATGTTAACTCTAAATTCCATGTTTATGTTTAGCAAAGTGGACGTGCCGGAGTGGTTATCGGGCATGACTAGAAATCATGTGGGCTTTGCCCGCGCAGGTTCGAATCCTGCCGTTCACGGTTTTTTCATTCAAGTCTTTTCTACATTAGTAAATTTTTTGAATATAGTCGATTTATGGCGGGTGTCAAGTTTATTTTCTTTTCAAAAATGTTGTATTTATACAAACACGTGACAAAGTAATATAAGACAAAGCGTTTTCTTACATCTTGTATGTATGATTATAATGTTGATCATAAAAATCATATTATGCATCTTCTTCATGATAAAGTGCTATAATACATATCCGAGCTTAGCTCATTTGGTATAGCGGACGAGTGTAGTAGACACAACTTATCCTTATGTCACTTGATAGAATTATGTAGGTTATTAATGTTACTCTACATATTTAGTTTTGAGTTTGGTTCGAACAGAATCTATAACTATGCAATCGTTATTAGTCTAACATAATTAAAAACAAAGAAATGTTTGCCTGTCAAATTTTTCCAGTGCGGCACCAAAAAATCACACTCGGTGTTCACCCTTCATTTAATAAATATGCAAGATGTTTTTCTAGGTACAGTCTCTTTCTTGATAAAAGAAATGGAACAATTTCCAACTCCTTTAGCACTACTTTTCTAAACTACTCATTATGTGCATAGTTAAGTAACAAAAAAAAATCATTTGACGGATTACTTTCATTAATACACCTGCATGATGTATAATGCAATCCGACCTTAGCTCAGTTGGTAGAGCGGAGGACTGTAGTTGAAGCAGAATATCCTTAGGTCACTGGTTCAAATCCGGTAGGTCGGAACTTTTTCACACGTGATATTTTTTATTTTATTTTAACCTTAAAAGTTTTGAGTAGTGGCTCTAGCTAGTACTTAGTTTGAAATTACTACGTTAACAGATATGAAATGTTTTACTCTATTTCTTAGATTTTTTTTGCGTAAATATTTATCTCCTCAAAAGTTATAAAACTTTTAATGTTCAATGAGTTTTACTATCTCCTTTTAGCAGGCCTAGATACAATATTTAAGTTTGAGAAACTGACTAAAATTTATTCTTGACTTTTATCAAAGGTGTTGTGGGCTCTCTCAATAAGCTCTCAACATTCATTTAAGGGAAGTACAAATCTCATTGCCACTTTCTTGCACGACTTTATTGGCATAAATTTTGGATGACATAAACAATCATTGCCCACTCTCAATAAGATATTAATATATGCAAGTATTTAGTATGTGCAGTATATAAAACCACATTAAGGTTAAATATTCTTAGAAAAAAACACATTTTATTAACTTTCTTTTGGATTCATGGACTTTTCTTATGTAAAATACATTTCATAAAAGATCAATCATAGACTATCGATCTCTAGTTCTTGTCTTTCTCATTTTGTTGAGAAATGGCACAAGGCTACCAACACTCATATATACTTCTAAGTCAATCTAAGTCAATATGTATTTGTATTACCGGAGAGAGTGGAATGGCATGTTTACTCTAAATTCTCTGTTTAGGTTCAGCAACCGGGCATGACTAGAAATCATGTGGGCTTTGCCCGCGCAGGTTCGAATCCTGCTGTTCACGTTCTTTTCATTCAAGTCTTTTCTACATTAGTGAAATTTTTGAATATAGTAGATTTATGGCGGGTGTCAAGTTTAGTTTCTTTTCAAAAATGTTGTAATGACACAAACACGTGACAAGTTAATATAACACAAAGCCTTTTCGTACTTCTTGTAGATATGCTTCTAAAGTTGATCAAAAAATAATATTATGAATCTTCTTAATGATAAAGTGCTATAATACATATCCGAGCTTAGCTTATTTGGTTGAGCGGACGACTGTAGTAGACGCAGCTTATCCTTAAGTCACTGGTTCGGATCCTGTAGGTCGATTATCGT